>JAQIXS010003687.1:0-17320 GCA_034700785.1 Rossiulus vilnensis | reverse complement strand
CCCGTCTCCTCCTCGATGCCTCACTTTACCTTGACCGCCTTCATCGCCGAGGTTTTCTTATTGCTCCAGGTCTTTTGAGTGTCTCGTTCACTTCGTGTTGCTTTCTTCTCGTTTCTCAGTCCGTTTGTCGCCAAGGTGACGCTAACTGTTAGCGCGGCCCCACGCGTTGATTTTTTTTTTCTTTTTCTATACTTTTTCTGCATGCTAGTCATACTCAGTTCATAGATGGTGTTGTTGTTGTCTTAATTCCAGGAACAGAATCCTCCCGCGTCTTCAACAGATTCCGCGGTAGTATCTTAGTACTTAATTTTCATTTTTAATTTTTAAAACTTCTTTTTTAAATTTTTTCTCCTTCTCCTACTTCCACATCTTCTTCTTTTTTTCTTCTTCTTTGAAGTCTCTTGTTATCTATGGCTTTACGGTACATACAAGTGAAATCCACGCCTTTTCGGTTTTATTTTCTTTCGCTTCGACAACCGGTGCCAGTCGTTTGTGCGCATGCTCACGTTGACGGAGAGCCCTTACGTGGCGCTAAGTCCTTTGGGGGGTAATGTCCCCCCGTCATCCTCGGTGCGCTCACTCTTTTGGTCGTGGTGTTCCCACTCTATTCCCACTCTTCCTCTTCCACCTCCACTTCCATCGCCACCACCGCTTTTCTTCCTCCTCCGACTTAAGTATTATACGTGTTCTCGACGATTGGTTTTTATTTTTTTTATGGCTTCTGCATTTTAACGCTTCTGTTCGTATTGATTTTAGGTTCATTTTTTTTTCTTTAAATCTTTCGATTTGTCGTCTTAATCCTACGTGTAAATATGAAATGTTTCTAAACCTGGACGGTCACACACGCTAAACAGCCTCGCGCACTTAAACACGCTATTTTTTCCACAATCTAAACTTTCACATTATTTACGTACAACACGCAGCGACACACGAGATACCCTGGAAACCGTCGCCATAGGGCACTCCAATCTTTCGAAGCTCAATGTACTACAGACAGACAGTTGAATGTTTTACGTTTCTGGTTGAAAGCATGAGTGTATATGCCCTCGTCCGTTCAGCTTACAATCGGCCATCACGATACACGATGTTTACACGTTCTGTCAGTGTCACTATCTGTTCCCTTAGTGTTCGCTATTTGAAAACACGGATGTTTGCCAATGGCTTTCATCAGAATGCAATGTGTCGCATGCCCGATGGTCTTTGGGATGCTACCGAACCCGTTACGTTAAAAAGTGAGAAGCGGTCTGGTTTTTAACGATGGTGTTACATGTACGTGTATGAACCAACTTCTCGAGAAACTGTGTAGAAATGCTCACAAACTCCTAATCAAACTTTAAAAGCAATTATAGCAGAAAAAAAGAAAACGTAATTGAAATTGCATCTAACAACTTCTCTACTCGGGGGTTCCCTCACAACAGTGATGCTTAAGTTTTAAGCATTTTGTTAACATGCGGATGTTCTGTCTTTAGAGGCCATCTAAGTAGCGTATGTAAAGTTTTGTTGAATTTTATAGCGAAGTTGAGACATGGGACGTTCAGTAAGTCTTGCGTCTATAGAAATAAATAATTCCCTTTTTTTTTAAAAAAAAAAAAACCATTTAGGATTTCTTGGCATATTTTTTTTTGAAGGCTGGAAAAGTCAGGGAAATATTTCTGAGGGAACCCTGATTCTAAAACACACGTACATGTCTTTTTTTCCCCATTTTACACGTTTTTTTCGAGCACCGATGTAACGGATCGTGTTTTTCTCACGCACATCTTTTTAGCTTACTTTTTCTTGCTGTTCCATATGCTCACACGTTGTTGTTGTTTTTTTTGTTTTTTTTTGGTTTTTTCTTCTTCGTGTAAGGAATTCGTGTACTTCTTCTTCTCATATTTTTTTTAGTTTACTATAATTAATTTTTTTCTTTGCAAAAAAAAAAAACTAACCGGGATTTTTTTGTCCTTAACTCCGGGTTCGCGCTAATTCCGCTTGCTATTTATCGTGTGTTATTTTTGTGGGTCTACGTGACAGCGCCCCTCGTTTTTGCGGCGCTTGATGAAGTTGGCTCACAATAACAGTTCAAAGGGCAGTTTGGAACACAAAGGGGAAGACGAACAGAACACTGGAGAGGCCGCAGAAAGCGCGACTCAGTCGCGTAGGGAATCATTACACCAGTCCAACCTTAGGTAAGGGCATGATGATTACCCTCGTGGTGACGTCACGTAACCCTATAGACACGAGCACAACACCTCGATGATATAAATAAATAAATAAATAATCGAAAATAGCTGCACGTAGATCTCCATCTCCGACACGAGACACGTACGGAGTTCAAGTGTCTCGCAAAATTTGGTTTTTAATAGACTTATTTTGCGGTCTGATGTGGTCTCGGAGACCCCGAGTCGAATAAACTCACACTAACTTGTAAACTAATTAGAATAATAGATGAAACCATACTAACTTAAATTATCTAACCTTACCCAAAGAACCACCTGATATGCCAGAACAGATTATATGGAAAGTATCTTTTAACATTAAAATAGAGCATTAATGGTTCTTTGAGATTCCCCCTGCGGTAACCTTGTTACGACTATCACTTCCTTTATGGAAAGTATCTGAAAATTTGCCAAGTTGTTGAAAGTTTCAAAGGAAATGCACACACACACACACACCTGAAAAACGAGGAAATTTCAGGGAGTTATAAATGGGTTGCGTGGGTAGTGGAAAGAGCATGAACTGGTGAAGATAAGTGATGTTTTGCGATAACCGTTTTTTTTTAAATTTAGTGTTTTTAGATTTTGCAATAGATGCTTTCATCCTTAAAAAATTATTGGGGGAAAATTTTAGGAAAAACTACCTGGAAATCAGGATGATAAAAATTAGCAGAAGTGTTTTAACCGTTAATTAAAACGAAATATAAACCCGGAAAATTAATACTCACATGAGTGCCCATGACTCCTTAGAGCAACTAACTTTAGTTTATTCAGGAAAAATAGATACTTTACATAGAACTAGAACTTGACATGGGGTACGTGTCTTTGGAGATCTACGCCGCATCTATTTTAAGACATTTCAATATTCTGGGCCATGATGTTATTCCAGAAACTAGTAAATCTATCATCTTATTGCTCGAGGTCTTCAGCCTGGTTTGCACTAGAGGTTTTAATCCCTGTACTTTAATTTAAGGCATAAAATAAAACATATCCGGTGCGAACTCGGCTGAAGTCCGGTCGTGGTTTCTCGAATGACATCTCGTCCTGATCGTTAAAATAAAACGCTTAAAAGTAGCTATAGTTTGTCGAATGCTTTCGCAACATGGCACGTTATTCGTTTTGTTTTTTTGTTTTTTTTTTCTTGCCATTTTTCATTGCGTTTAATTTTCAGTATTGACAAGTCTCATAATGGCGCCGACAAAAGTTGGCAACGGCGCTTTAGCTTCTTGCGCCGTGGAAGCAGTAGACGCCGGCATCGCGAATCGGGAGACGCTGCCGATGCAGAGACTCACGGCAGCAGTGGACAGGTTGGACCCGGTTGGACACATGCAAGCATGATCACAAAACACACAGCAAAAATATAACGAATAATAATAATAATAATAATGCATGAAGTCGACACTCTGTACTGTACTCTGTATTTTAAAGCATTTGGAAAGTCCCTTTGCCCTATACGAATCTTTGGACGCCATTTTTAAACAAAAAAAAAATGTTGAAAGCAAATTTTCTGTCAGTGCCTGGTTTAATCACTAGGCAAGCTAGGTGACAAAATTTGAGAGGACTAAAGCTGAATTAATAAAAAAAAAGAAATGCGTAAAATGAAGTAAAATGGTAAACTGGGGTGAATGCCGATAAGTGTATCGGATTGGAAATTGTATCGGTACTACTTCCAAAAAAACTGTTTTTTATGAATTGGCTCTTCAAAATCATATTTTTGTTTCGCATTATAAGAACTATTACTAAAACACCTTATAAAATAAGTAGAAATTAATTTCGATACAGTTTTTTATATAGAATGTTGGCCTATGGCTTTACTTTATCAGTTCAATTTTTAAACAATCTAGCTCATGAAAACAATCATAAATAGTGAATTGCAGCTGAATTCGTATAAAATTGTTGGTTAAATTTTTATTCTGATATAAATTTAAAGACAGTTTCACAAAAGTGTTGCATAATTGATGAATGCATATACGATTTATCACTTTAGAGCTAGTTTTTCACCAAAAAAAAATGATAGTGTTTGCTTCCTAAGTACTATATCTATAAACATGCATAAGAATGAGAAGAAATTAATGCATTAGATCTATATTGAATAAGTTGGATTTAGTTAAAAATTCGCCAATAGTTAATGAGTAGTGCAGATACACCTTATTTATTTTCATTTACTCTAGTTTATTGCGTTGACTTAATTTATGCCATTTCCCTTTCTGTTAAAAATTGTTCAAACAACTAGTTATAAATTAAGTTGTTAGTTACACGAGAGCTAAAATGATGTAATTGTTCATTAAGTCTTCTTTTTTAGTTACCAATACATAGCTGTAAACACCAATTGTATTTAGTCGCGGGCAAGTACAATTACCGACCCTACGTAGGGCAAGAGCCGAGAGGCAGCCCTGTTCCCTATGTTCCCGCGTAACCATTTTCTTCGGGTATTGATGGGAAATATGCTCTGAACGACCTTCCTGACGATAGTTTAAATTTAATTCAAGTTCAATTTAACAACTATGTCTAAGTCGATCGCAACTGACGTAAGGAGCTTTCTCCTGAAAATGGGCTTCACCCTCCTCTACCATATGGCATTTAGTTGCTGACTGTAGGGTACTGAGTTGAATTGAATTGAATTGAACTATCTGGGTGTAAAGGGTTGAGGATCCCTTTAATCGGTTAAACCTGCTCGTGATCACCGTTATAACGTTACGCACGTTGCACGTCTATTGAACGTACTTATTATTTTTGATTCGCATTTCTGCTCGTACGGCCTTTCGATTAATTTGAGCTTTTCAACCCATTCCCAAAACCAATCCTCCTCCTTCATCTCCACTCCTCTTATTATGCCTCTTCCACCTCTCGAGGTTCTCTCGTTGCACCGTATCGTGTTTTACCACTCCCGGTCTTAGGATGAATGATCTGGCCATCGATCCGTAAAGCGTGGTAGATGTAATAGTTCCCGGTCTGGATGTGCCATAGTGCAATTCTTGGGTTCATGATATAAGGCTGGTAGACGTGATAGCGGCTGTCATCTGGCAGCTTTGGTTGTCACGGAACCCTCATGGCGCCACCGCCATCTTGGTTCGAGACGCGTGGATGTGTAACGCGTTTAGTCGAGCGTCGTAGAATCATGTAGCACATTTCCATGATTTTAGCACACGTGTAGGACTCTTAGTGGTATTTTAGTGTCCCTGCACCACATGTCAAACCCTACTTTAGAGTACTGTTCAAAAGAATTAAGAAAAAGAATGATGGATTAGCCCCCTTACCACGTGCTTATTCACTTACTGGTGGTACCGAGGGTTCTGAGCTGAGTTGCATTGAATTGAATGCAGTGTAATAGTCTTTAGAGGAAATTTTGGCCGAAGCAATGGCATACTCACTGACAGTAGGGTACCGAGTTGAATTGAGATGTCCTAGATGTGATCGAACGCCTTTAATTCGGGGGCTAATGCCACCGGTGAACGTTTCATTTCGAGAATAGACTTGGAAAATGGGATCCTAGTTACCAGTTTTCTCTCCTACCCACCTGATGTCGGCATCGTTTAAAAATATAGAGGATAATATGTAACAAAATATTCTGAAATATATGGGATAATACGTGACCGAATATTCTAAAAGTATACCTGTTAATATACGAGAAATATAATGAATTGAGACTTTTAGCGTATTACATGATGTATCTGAAATTATGTTGTATGCGATATAATTTAAAATATATTCTGACATGTGTGTTAAACTATTATAAAAAAAACTATAATACTTTTGTATCAAATTGTACAATATATAATATATATTGTACGTTTTTATACACTATGAGTATTACATAACGACAATGCTGAACAAAATTATATACAATAGTTTTTTTAAAATTATCAAACACTATCATACAATTGTATGTTATAGTGTTTCAGATAGTTTAGCATATATGTCGGAATATATTTTAAAATAGATTTATATTGCATGCGATTATAATTTCAGATATTCATGGTAAATTAATGGGTATATTTCATTAATTCGAGATATTCATGATATTTATGGTATATTAATGGGTATATTTTATTAATTTAAGATATTATTGATAGTTATGACATATTTGACAAGACAAGGCACTGAGCACTAAGGGGGTATACCCCTTCTGGCTGATATTTTTGTTGTTGTAACATTAGTTAGAAAGTAAGGTAGTTACAATATAAAATATATGTATGGGTATATTTTATAATGTTTAGTCACATATTATCCTATATGTTTTTAAGTATACCCGATCATCATTTGGGTAAGACACCTTCATTTTCAAAAAAATTTTAAAAAAACCCGTTGAAATTTTGAATTATTTCAAAAACCAAGCCAAAAAGGTTAAGTCGACTTTGGTATTTTATTAGAATTGTCCATATTACATCGTAAACGTTTATTCCAGTCCTTCAATGACTTTCAATGACTCGGCACACGAATTAATGAGCACGTGTCTTAATTCACGCATGCTTCTGTCGTTAAGTTTTTTTAGCCTGAGTGGAGTTTGCTTCGCCTGAAAATTGTTTTTTTTTATTCATTTTTTATTAAAATCTGTTTTGTTTTCATTACGCAGGGCATCGAATTGCAAGATGTCCAGTTGGCGTCGAGACGGGCGTCTCAGGAAAGTCAGTTGAGTTTACGGGACGATGTAAGCTACTTTTATCACGTTTTATTATCGTAATTTATCATTTATGAAACGAATGTGGCTGTTGTATGAAAATTTTTATATATAAATGAAAATAATTAAATAAGTTAAAAAAACACAAGTATAAGTTGGGAGACCACCAATGGGTTTTAACCTTGATTGCATTTTATTGCTTTGTTTAAAAAAAAACAAATGTGAGGTTATGATATCTTAGACGAAAAATAAAAAAAAATACCAAAAGTAAAACTTGAGAATCTTGCGAATGTTTCATTGCAGTTCATCAACATTCTTTTTTATTCATTTATTAAACGAATGTGGTTATAGTATACAATAAGAAAAATGTTAACAAAATTAAAAATGTTAAATAAATAAGTAAAAACCAAGTAGAAGTGGGAGTCTTTATTACATTTTATTATTGTTTTTTATTCGAAAAACGAATGAGGCTATAGTATGCTCAAATTTAATATTTAAAAAATAGCAAAAGATTAAAAAAGTTGGGATTGCCACTCGTTTATTATTTTTATTTATTAAACGAATGTGGCTATAGTATACTAAAGCAAAAATGAAATAAAATAAAAAGCTGGGAGTCTCACGAATGGGTTTCAAATTTAATTAGATTTCAATATTTTTTCATTCATTTTTAAATTTTCATATAAAAATTTTATACAAAATGTATCTATAAAATTTCATGTAATTTTTTCAATTGATTTCGTTCATTGGCCATTGCAAAAAAAAAAAAAATCAAAACTGCAACAACGTTTGGATTTTATTATTTATTTATTTGGATTATTTTTATTTAATTTTATCATTTGTTTTTTTCGTTTTCATTTATAAAAGGAATGTGGCCATAGTATGCGTAAACCGAAAAAAATCGAATATAAATAAATAAAAAATAATAATAATTCTCAATAATGAGATTCGACTTCTATCAAATTTAATTTTTTTAAATTTATAAGACGAACGTGAGTATAATAAAAAGATAAATAAACACAGCCACATCGTCATAGTTTTTAACCAGATGTGCCATTTTTTTCCCCACCCTCAGGACAGAAAAAGTCCGGTTTGGATTTCGCTGTCCGAAGAACAACAGGTGTTTTTAATTTAATCGCGATTAATTTATTTGGAATTTTTTATTATAATGTTTTCCAGAGACGTTTCTCTCAGTCCCTGCACCCTCACTATTATTCCGTGCGCAGGGGTCGTTCGCGATCGCCTTCGCCGATGCGAGGCCACCGTGAATCGCCCACGCCTCCTCTGTCCGGTCGCCGCCGACCTCGATCGCCCACCCCGATCCGCAGATCTCCGTCTCCCCGGGGGGGTGGTGGTGGTGGTGGTGGTGCTCGCGACTTCGGTTTTTCGGACGCGGTCAGCGACGTGGTGGACATCGTCAAGTACGAGACGAGCAGGCGGGGAAGAGCCAGAGGTACATTGCAAACCCATCACCACAGCCTGATAGCTCTAGAGTCGTAAGCCTCATTTTTAGGCAATTTCGTTCATTTTTTTTATTTTAATAAGCGTTTTTTTCCTTTTTTTAAAATCACACCCTTCTTTCTGCTTTATTTTTCTCTCCCCGCTTATCACTATTACCGTCAATCGCATTTGTGATTTTTTTACATGTCCACGCACATCGCGGAGGCGAAATGGAAGCGGTTCCAAAAGATGTCCGAAACGCCCAAAGAAATCACGAATTTTTGCTTCAAATACTCGATATAATTGCTGGATTTCTCATCTTCAGCGTAGAATCGGTGCCCTACTAGTGTCTGGATTGTTTTCTGTAGTCTGAAAATGTCCATTTTATTTATAAAAAAAAAATTAAAATAAAACTTCTACAGAGGTTCTTCGGAGGAGAAAAAGAAATTGCGCAACCTCTAGTGCTCATCTTCGTAGCCTTTAAGAAAAGAATTTTTATATAAATGATTTAAATAAATTTGAAAAAAAAACTACGCAATCTCCGGTGCTCGTCTTAGGAGGTTTTTTAGAAGAACGTTTGAAACGAAGGAAACAATTTAAAATTACAAAAATAACTGTCCCTATCGAACGGCCTATTCTGCATGAAAACAAATCCATTTAGTAATTATAATGAGTATTTTAAGTCGAATTTTCGTCTACAAATGTTTGTCATAGCGTTGAAAAATTGCATTGAACATCCTTAATTTAAATTACACTATGGTATTTCTAATCCGCTGACATCCGTGATGCCAAGCACCGAATAAAATTGATATAAACCGGATATCGATCGTCTCTCGGCTTCAATATTTGAGCGAGCGACCCGTTTCTGTTTCGCCTCTTATTAGTTGTCTGTCAGTAGGACTCGTGGCTTTTCGATTTTAAATGGCTGCCGAGGGTACTTATTTATCCTCGGTCGCCATTTTGATTCCCAAAAACCGCCTCGCGAGACTTGCATTTCTCCTTCTCGTCCTTCCTGTTGCATTATTTTAAAACGGGGAATTCAGATTGGCAATTCCAACCAGAAAAGGTTTTTTTTTCCGAGTTTACTTAATTTTTTGCTTATAAATAAACAGGGCGTTTTCAAATTGCAAATAAATTGCTTCGAATCCAAGCGGACGAGTAATTCTACTTGGGGGAGGTAAAAAAAAAACATTTAGGCATTATATTAAGTATTTCAGGCAAAAATCTGTGAGCTTTTTTTTTGCATGGTGGACGTTCTCTTTGGGGTCGTTCTTAAAGATCGAGCTAGATCACTTTCTGTTACTCAAATTACTTCCTATTACCTTTTTCCCTTCCTGTCACCCAGATCGTTTTCTGTTACCGAGATCACTTCCCGCCGGGGATTTCGCAAAAGAGCACCCCTCACACAAGGAACGAGAATCAGCCCTAACCTGTCACCCGTGTATGTCCCCTTTTCCTCCCGCCCGGATCTAACCGCCTGCCTTTTTGTTTTTCCTCCCCGCAGCGCGGGTCAGAGGAGACGAGTTCAGCATGACGCCAATACGTGGACGTAGCCCGTTCCGCTGCGGTCCGTCGAGCCCGGATCATCCGTACTCGACGCGGCTGGACGCCCGCTCCAGGAGCCCCAGCCCGAACCCGACGCCTTCGCAGAGCGAGTACTACGGCACCACGCAGCTGGAGCAGCGCTCCCGGAGCCCCAGCCCCCTGAGCCGCAGGGCCCTGCGGACTCACCATCACCAGCAGCAACAGCAGCACCAGCCGAGGCCGGGGGGCCGCAGGCTGCCGCCGACGCCCAACAAACCTTCCACGCTGAACCTCACCGTACAACCCGTCGACCACGGTATGAACTTTCCCGTAGTGTCGCGCTCCCCAACCGTCCCTCAAACGACCAAATCGCCGGGGAGCATCAACTTTCCTAAACTGAACGCCTCACCCACCCATGTGCCCAAATTGCAGATGCCTCCCCATCCTCCGGGCTGGAGGGACTGGAACCCGCAGCAGCCGCAGCCGGCGGAAGGAACGCCGCGAAGGGCCCCCGAGTGCAGCCCCCTCGGCGGCAAGCGGTGCAAGAGCAGAGTTCGGGAACAGTTCCAGTACACCGAAAACAAACTTCCGCCTAGGCAGGAGGAGCCGCTGAGCTTCGAGGTGGCCGTGGCCATCGGCCGCGGCAGCAGGCAGCTGCCCTCGCCCATGCCCAACGGCTACAAGCCGGGACAGCGGGAGCGGCTGAGGGAGCGGGAACGGGACCCGGCCGGCGCCGTCAGGGTGCTCAGGCCCAAGGGGGAGGCGCGCACGGACTCGGACGAAGATGACTGGTGCTAACGACGTCTTTGTTTTTAAAGGACCCAGCCGAAGAGCATCTGCACTCGAGGAGCCGGGCTCGGAGGAGGACGAGCAACTGCCTCTTCCTCCGCATCCTCCCTCGGGACCCTGTCGAAGAGGATCCGCAATCGAGGAGTGGGAGTGGGAGGAGGATAAAGAGAGGTATCGGGAACATGTCCAAAATTCTGCCATGTTTGTGCGCGTATCAGCCGCACTTTTTTCCCCCGACATTCGAAGGTCTGAAAAGAGGTGCCGCTCATCAACATTTTCAGATTTGTCGATTAATGATACCACCTCCTTTTGGGCAATCCCAAAAGTAAACGGAAATGGATTTCGCCACAAGGTGGTATTTTTTGGTCTGAAACGTTTTTACGGGCAATTTAAGTTTTCTCTGACAAAACAGATCAACTGTTAATGATTATCTTAGTAAAAAAAATTAGTTTTATGAAGAAGAATTTAGTTTTTATTAAAACTTGGGTCCAATTTAGGGATGTGCGGCTTATGTGCGAGCAAATGCGGTACTTTCTCATCTTTCTCCGCATCCTCCCCTGGAGCCCAAGAGGATCCAGGGGTCGGAGGAGGATGAGAGAGAGGAATCGGGAAGATGCCCAAGATTCTTCTTCCTCCGCATCCTCCCGAGGGACCCAGCCCAAGAGGATCCGCACTCGATGAGGATCCAGGGGTCGGAGGAGGATGAGAGAGGAATCGGGAAGATGCCCAAAGCTCTTCCTTTTCCTCTTCTGCCCTGAGCAAACCTCGCTTTTGGAGAAAGGAAATCCCCAACACCCCCCCCTTCCCCCCCACCCGCAAACTAACAAACATCTGAATAATGCAACGTTTTACCATTCGCCACTCGTTCTTCTAACTATGTTTCATAATTGGTAGATTTGTTTCCAGGTAGATAGTTTAATTCATCTGTGATAACGACCGCTCTCGTTTCAATTCGTCACTTATCTCCGGTTTTTCTACTCGAGCATTTTTGATTTTACCAAGCCCGAAGCCTCCTCCGATCGAATGCTTTTTTTTTTACGGATCGGAACCAGACGGGGCAACTCACGCAACTTTTTTTTTCAATTTCGAGGCGATCCTCGCAGAACTGACCGCTGAGGCTAACTCGCACCAACCCGCGTCCTTCGTCTAACGTGCAATTTCCCTGTGTCCATTGGGAAAGTTCTTACAGACTCCGACTTGTTATCGTTTTTTATTTAAGATTTAAATTTTTTAAAATTTAATTGCAATTTTTAACTGAATCCTTAATTACCCTTAGATCACACTTAATTACGCTTCAAATTAGAAAGTTAAAATTTTGAATGCTATTCTCAACTTAACGAATTGAAATTACTCAGCTGACGTTTGAGTAAGAAACGTGAAAATTTTCCCGTGAAGACGATACAATCTTGTCTCGCGGTTTTTTTTGAACGGACCGATCGTGCGTAACATTAATAGAAAAAAAATTATAACAAATAACTATTCTCGTGTTAACATATTTCTCATGAAAACATATTTATTTGTTAAGGTGTTTTTATAAATGTACATAGGATCGCCCATCAGCTAGGATTTATTTTTTGGCCAATTGCACGTTAGCCCGAAGATGCATTTTTATTGATGGAAGATGTTGGGATTGCGAGGATCGTCTAAAATGGACTCCATTACTCCCCCCCCACCCACCTGCTTAGAATTCGATGCATTTAAAATATTCAGCTGATGAGGTGGACAGTAACGGATCTAGGATTCCTCGAGGCTGGGGTGTGCGGCAAGTTTCATCAAGTACACGAATCGCGTGTTTTGCCGAAGTACCGCACCGACCCATCCTCGCACGTAGATCCGCCACTGGCACGAAGAGCGAACGAAGCAATGAGAATCTTGCAATTGGGGTTTTGTTGTTGCTAGAAGCACTTTGAATCGCTCGCCTCCGTTGATCCACCACCTCGGTCGGATCCGGGTCGAGAAGTTCGGGGGTGTTTCTTGCTCACTGGTGTATCGCGCGTTGCGGGTGGTCTGTCTTCTCTCCTTTCGCTCTCCTCCCTCGACTTTCATTTTGCAAAACCTCGTTGTTTTCCATCCAAAAGGACGGATTTGAAAAAACTCGCCATAGAACGATGCGTACACGATTCAGTCGAATGCGATGATAAAAAAACCCTGAGCGTTTAGAGTTTACGGCCGTAAAAATATCGTAGAATTTATAACTGGTCTGTTCCATACTAGAATGCACCGAGCCGGAAGCAATCGGAGACATCCGGTTGATGGATTACGCATTTCCAACAACACCATGCGCAACGAATGGAAAATTAGTCATGGGACAGGAAACACTAATCCCAAACAGTCTTTCATTCTATCGGTCAACTCGAGTTCCCAGTATATTCTAGTGTTGAACAGTGTTGAGCATTGTCATTGGGCGCGAAAGAATGAGAGATAGACAGAACCTCTTCGAGGTTGTTTTCGTGGTCGTAATTTCTTGGAAATTTGTTCGCGCGATGTCGTTGATAAGCATTTGATCCTGTTTTGAGCGAAACGTTTGATGGGATTCATTCCAGAAGCTAGAATGAGACTGTTGCCATTGTTTAATTTTTGTTTGTAATTTTTATTTTTGCATTGCCATCACTTTTAACCATTTTTTTTCCATCGAAGCCATCTTCCTTCATCCTTCCATCGCCCTGTCACGTTGGCAAAAAATTTTTCCCCCAACACGAACGATCGATCATCCGCTATTTGAATTTTTATTTTCTCTCTCTCTCTCTCTCTCGATCCAACGTGCGTGTACAGACAGTTTTTCCTCCTCAATAATAATAATACTACGGATCATATGCCAAGAATTTCATTTCCACTTTCTTTCTTCTCCTTCTTCTTCTGGTGCTCATTTTGACTCTCATGCAGTGAAATGGAATGGGCCAATCGGACCAACATTTTGTGTATTATAACGTTCTGAATTGACTTTTTAACTAAATAATTATTAATCACTGTAATAATAATATACCGCTTTTTAACTAAGACGCTGTTGCTAATTGCCCACATTCTTAAAATATTACTAAAAATTGAGAAAATGATATCACGTTGTGTGTCGAGTTCTCTCCTGCGTTCCACACAGCCATCCGGGGAAACACTTGGAAAGTTTCGCGACGAACCATCGAAACATTTCATCGGTGATTACGGTGATTTCAGGATCCGCACTCGGTTGTCTTCCGAATAGTTGTGCATCGCCACCGTGCAAAAAAAATACACATTCTCGCTCGAAATATTTATTATAATTGGTAATTTTTTTTTCTAGCGTAGAACTGATAGTCTACTAGGGTCTCCGTTACTTTATCGCATAATCCGTTTATTGTCCTTCGGGAACTGTTTCTTTCCCTCTCGGTGAAACCTTCAAGGATGGGCATTGGAAGCTGCTGCTTAACTTTCTCAAATTTATTCTATAAGAAAATAACTAGTAGACCCTAGTAGACAACCGAACACACGCGAGAAAAAAACAGACGCGTGATTTTTTTGCCATTTTCTTTCAGAAATAATTTATTAATTGCAGATGTTAAAAATTTCCATCAATCCATCCACTCGTCACTTTTTTCAACTTTTTCTTAAACCGTATTCCGTCGCCGAAGACGTTGAAAGAATTTTCCCAGCAGTCGTCGTTCTTCAGTCGAACCTCGGCCGTGAACTCTCCGTCGGCACCGCCATCTCCGCTCAGGTTTACTTTCCAAGAAGTTACTTTTTCCAAGGCGCCACCCATGAAGTTGAAATCCCTGGAGTTCATCAAGTCCTGCCTGGTGTAGATGACCGTGAATCCCCGCTTGGCGGTGAGGGTTTCGAGGAGCCCCGCTACGTGCTCGTGGTGCGCATCCAGCCTACTCAAACTGTCCGAGAGCAGCATGCGGTCCTCGTAGTAAAAGGCCGAAATGCTGTCTACCATCAGCACCGAGCAACCCGACTTTGGAGCGCCGTAGAACGAATCGATGTACTGCAGGGTGACCAAGAACTGACCGGAATCCGCGCAACCGTTGATCAAGTTCAGCCGAGACAGGCAATCCCGGACGAAGGTGTCCAAGTCGCGACCCGGGGCCTCGATCAGCTTGAAGTGCTCTTCCAACAGTCCGATTAGCCTAGTCAAGGATAAATGCCTGTCGTTGTCCAGGTACACAACCTCCACCTCCATCCCCCCGCAGTCCACCGGCACGATGCATTTCCGGACCAAGTGCAAGAGCAGCTCGGATTTGCCGCAGTTGGCTTCGCCGCTGACCCGAACCACGGTCCCGGCTTGGAAACATTCGGGTGCTAACAATGCCGGCTCCAACTGGTTCAGGCACCTCCTTCTCTGCAGCCTAGACAGCAACTGAAATCGAAATTCGAATCCGGATTACGAGTGAGTTCCTCTAAAATATCCGTAAAATATTTAGGAATAACCGTCGCGCTAATTTTGGTGGAGGAAAACTTTAAACGAAACCTTCGAGGTGGTATAACCTCACGTTCAAACCCACCCTGGAGAAAAGATCAGTACGCGATTCACTCCTAACGTCAGCATGGTTTTATACTGATATCACAATGATCTCATACTACTTAAGTGATATCACTGTTTCTATACCGATGTCACTATATATACAGTAGGCCTGTACTGGTTTTTGGGACAACTGATATTAGTACGCTTAGTGATATCAGTATTATAGTGGTTTTTGGGACCACTACTATCTGTATGTTTAGTGATATCACTATATTTGATATCGCTATCGGTATATTTGTACTGATATCTACCGTACTGACAATACTGATCTTTCCACCAGGGCAGACGTTGAAATTCTCTTTGACAGATTAGCCCTAGACTAACAGAAATTGTTGGGCAATGATGATGGTGACCAGTGACCTCCAGGTTAAAAAACTGGAATAGCATGGGTTGACGGATTGCAGCCCCCAACCACATGGCACTTATGGACGGCCCTTGCTTCATATCGTCTTAATAAATCCACAAAGAGTAATGGATTTCTCCCCTAAATGTACGCTTGTTAGTATCACAACAGAGCTCATACGACCACGCATTACCTGAACACCAGTTTCAGTGACTATTGAAGCTGCGTCGGCCATTCGATAGGTAATTTCCACAAACGCTTGTAGCATTCAGATACTTGAATGGTGGGTTTCACGAGGGCAGCTCATAAAACACCTGCATACAATTGAAACCCATTTTTCAGCTTTAACTAAAGGCATTACACATGTGTTCTGTTGAGCGTGTAGATGTCCAATTTGAAATCGGAATGGATGGTTTTGCAGACAGTTTATTTATCTTTCAAACGCGCCTAAATCGTCTTGAATTCCTCATCAATTTTCCAGGTGAAAACAGGAAACCATTGCACTTTTTTTGGGACAAAAGCACTCGTTTACCCTGTCACTTTAAAAGTTTCTGAGGGCGATAAAACGCTCTGATATTTCATATCCAATCGCTGAACAGAATGAGTTTTCATTTTATGTTTTCTAATGCATGTGCATGTAGGTGGATAACTTTCATAGCTGCACTTTTTGAACCGACGATACATTTGTTCGGTACTTCTTGAACGGCCCGCCGCGTGCGTTCCAGCACCCTCGCTCCCGGCGAGTGTCCTTCAGCCATCGCTGTTTTAGCGTCCGTTTTCGGGGTCCGTCTAGGAAATTTCGGCATTCCAGGCCATCGAGAGCCACTCTGGTTTTACTTTGCCTGCCAAGAATTTTCCGGTCCAACGATTACAAGGTGCGGCAATTGCCTCCCCCTTTGTCCGCGACGGCCCAGTGGACGAGAGTACGCCATCCGCTGGCAGGAGCGCCGCTTCGAACGCCGTGTGGGCGCCATGTTGCGATCTTATTTTCAAATCGTTGTCGTCGGACATAACCTCGTGTTTACGGCAAGCGACGGTATCGATGGAAGAGGTAAAGTTAAACCTGAGGGCCCTTCTGGAGTCGTCGCCCAGGGGCATCCTCCTGAATTTCGTTTGCAACGAATACAAAAGCGTCCTCGGGACCGAGCTGCCATTTCGGAAATTGGGCTACGCCAGCGTGAACGAATTCCTAAAGGACATTCCGGACACTGCCGTGCTGACCCCGTCGTCCATGGGGCTGTTGGTCACTTCGGTGGCCAGCGAGAAGACAAAGCACTTGGAGCAGATGGTCCGGACGCAAAAGAAAAACACCAAATCCAAGTGTAGGTACGTGCCCAAAGCCCCGCCTGCACCACCTCCACCGCCTGCTAACGCTGCTCCGAACAATGCCCAGAGAGCCGGAGGATCGGCGGCGGATAGGCCGCAACCCGCGCACCACCATCAATCGGCCAATTACGGCTATTTCCCGAACAGGTATCCTTCCATGGCACCGAGACCCTTGATGCCAAACCCGCTTATGGGAGCTCCCATGTTCCCCATTTACGGTTACCCCTACCATCACCTCCAAGGCGCGAGACCGGCATACATGCAGAGACCGTCGCACTACGGCATCCCCGAGGCGATACGGCATGTCATCAGGATGCTCCTGGACAAGCACCCCAACGGGCTGACCCCGTGTACGTTCGATGAACTGCTCTTCACAGATTTCCGGTGCAGGCTGTACGCGGACTCGTACGGGTTCCCCAACCTGCTGTCCGCGCTCGCCTCCCTGGATGGTATCGTGACCCTCAGGAACACGGGCTCGCAAGTGCTGATCTTCCCCGCGAGGGCCCAGCACCAGCCGCCCCCCTCGTCCGCCTGGAAGCCGCCTTCGCAAGACCGTAACCCCGCTCGCGAACCTGCTTCTGAGTAACGCTGCC
>JAQIXS010003686.1:0-17320 GCA_034700785.1 Rossiulus vilnensis | reverse complement strand
ACATGTAAGCCAAATCGCTTACATTATTTTCGAATAATGTTCGAATATTGTTCGAATATTCGAATAGCAAGAAAAAATTTTCGAATATTATTCGAATATAAAAAATTCAAAATTTTTAATGTTCGAATATTCGAACTCAAAATTTATTTAGGATTTCGAATAAGCGAATGTTCGAATATTCTAAAAGCACAGCACTACTCTAAACCCCAATATGGCGGACTGGTGAATTTCTATTTGGCTTCATTACTCCGATCGATGCTCATTGGTCGATGGAGAAGCCCTACAGTTCAGGGGATAACATTTTCAGCCTGGAAAAATCAGGGAGGTTCATTTGAATAAATATGCTGGATATCTGTAAGCTGTTAAATTAATAAACGTGTTTACATGCTGACCTACCTAAATAAATCGGTTTAGTTTTAAAAAACCAACTCAAGGAAGAAGGAGGTGGGGAAGCCTACCCCCTAAATCTACTACTACCTCAGCACCCTAATTATTACCTTGACCGATTAAAATGTTAATGAACGATCAATCATGATTAAATCATCCAACTTATCGTTTTTCTTCAGTTGCAAACCTGAAAAATAGGCTACCAAAAATGAATCCAAGAACCAACCAAGAATGTTCTCAAGATCCCATTGGGGGCGTCCATAAACCTCGTTTCCAGATGAGTTCAGCTCACCCGATTCGAGCTCGTGATTAACGATTGACCCTTGAGATACAAAGCTTCGTGCAATAACTCGAGCTCAGCTTTAAGTGGCCAATAAGCGCCATCCTGACTGATGGTTTGAACTGAAGTCCGAGCTTTGGATGAGATTGGTTCGTCATTGAGCAAGACGAAGAGCAAAGCAACCAATTTGGGCAAATCGCTGTAGTTGGGCCCCACCCTCGCATTGGTCCACGTTCATAAAATCGACCAAGGCGACAAATTCGGCCCAGTTTTACAATACCATAAATCCGTAAAACAGGGAGGTCCGGGAAATTTATAGCCCGCATTAATCCCGAGTATTATGAGCGAGCAAGACCAAGGAGGCGAGTGAATTAGAGCGGGATGAGATGGCGCTCCTAGCTCTCCAAATATTGCTCCAAGAAATCGATTTTCCATATTTATTTTCTCCTTGTGTTTATCCAAGCGCTATTAATAATAAACCGAAAAACCCAATTGCCCGAGGGTCCAGCCTTCCTCGGCCTTTCAACACCCAGGACCATTTCTACGATACACATGTATTTTCCTCAGGCTTATCTTGACCTTTGGTAAAGAAAAGTCCTGACTTGCAATGTTTTTTCCCCAACCGACGACAGCATCTGCAAGGATTCCATACTATGCTTTCTAAACATGCTCGACTTCAAACCGAGACACATGTTCTGATTAGAGGCAAAGAAACCGAAACAAAAACTTTTACTTTAAAAAACTAATACAATCATGTGCACAAATAAATAATTCTCCATGATTCACGCTTTCGATTAGTACTTTTCACTAACATGAACATTTAAAAAAGTCACTAGAGCTTGATGCCAACGGCTAAACAGTTTCTTGCCAGTTCCTAGGTGGCGCCACCATAGGCATGACCATAGCCCGCAAACCACTGCAGTGGTTCTTCGCGGGTGCCGGCATTGGAAGCGCGGGTGGGTATCAATTACTGGCGTGCGGCACACTAGCCAATGGTCAAGTGCGCTGCGCAATTAACGTCGCGGTTAATGCGAGTTAAAAGCGGTTCGTGTAATTGAAACCCGGAATGGAGCGTTGGCGCCTCCATTAATTCCCAATAATCAATGGCCATCGGAGGTCGCCCATCCAGCATGCCATCATTTCCATTTGCGCATAACGGCAGCTGTTACTCGTTCGCTAATTAAGCATGCTAATTGTAATTGTCGGCCCGGCTATTGAGGCCCCCGCACGCCTACGGTGGCACGTTACATTCGGACGCCCAAGAGCTCGCAGATAGCGCTGCGGATCGCGAACGAAATTCCAGGAATGTCCCTGCAGAGGGAATTCACAGTAAAGACGGAGCACAAGAGAGGTGGATGGTAAACATTCTCCCAAGAATAAGGGGTGTCGCACAGCGGAGTAGTTTCACCGAAACGCCGTTTAAAAGCATTATTGGGCTACCATTGGATTTTCATGAAAATTTAGGAACTGTATGAGGAAGTTTTTTACCTCATCAAATATCTATATATCACCTCAAGAACGTTTTGCTGCTTGACAAGGCCTTACACGTACAGCTTAGGGTGACTAGCCAAATGAAGTAGCAAATTTCCCTGACATTTTCAGGTTATCCAGACAACGTTTCATAGATTTCCAAACCATGTGGAGGTAGTTTTAAACTTCATACATCATATGCAATTGAAACTATTGATATGTTTGAGTTATCAATGCATAAGAAATTATTCCATCACAGTATAGGCCTACACAGAATGAATTTACATGACTTTTCCAGAACTTTGTGAGAAATAACACTGCAACTGGCTGTAGGGCTAACGTAGAGGAAGGTCTCAACAATTTGGTTTCATAATATGACGTCATTCATAGTTATCAGACTTAATAACGAAACCATTTTTTTAGGTTTTCTACAACTTTTCTGAAAATACAAATAGGCCTATTCAAAATTCATTAAAATGCGCTGTAAAATATATTTGTTCTGCCCAATGAAATCCCAGCCGCAGACAGTGTTATTTTACATATTCCAACATTTTGAGGACGATAGAAGGCTGGGATGATAAATGGACCTTTGAATGTACCACTAGGAAGGCCGCCCCTGGCGCAGGACCATAAAAGCTTGCATTTTACCATAACTTTACAAAATGTATGGCAACGTTATGAAATGCCAAAAATGACGTTCATGAACACTATTTTAAGCATCTTGGCAACAGCGGAGCTTCGTAATGTTGTTTGTAGTGCAGTGTCGCCTTTCGGAGTGCGAATGGTTTCTGGCTCGAGAAACGACAATTCAACAGTTTCACGGTCAAAACGAAACGCAAAAAGCGACATTGATTACAGCACAAGCAGACTTCCGGTGTACATTTCTCCGTGCGAGTGACGGCCTCTGTTTATTTCTATCTTTATGACCCAAACCCTAGGGGTAAGGAAAGTTAGACAGCGACGTTCAACCAGCTCCCGAAGCCACGCCCACCTGACCTCCACCCACCCTTCCGTTCTTTAAGAAACTGAGGTGGTGATGGGGTATGGGGTGGTAATGCGTAATATCGAGCGTTTTAATCCATTTTTTGCTCGAAGCTATCTATAGCGATCTCACGAAAATCGAGGGTTGCCTAACATCAAGGGCGAACACCTGTTCTGTCAATGCCAATAACGGCATCAATGCTGCACAAAAACTAGTAAATAGGCCCTATCGTGATATCATTAGTCATGAGATTATCAACAATCATAACTTATTACTTTCAGCTGTTCACGAGCATGTTAAATTCTCATCATTACTGGCAAACATCACTACCGATCATGTAATGTCCGTTACAGGGCGAACAATCAAGAGCAAGAAAAAATTCGCATAGCGGAAGTGACTTCACTTTAGCCTAAACTGATCGATTGCTTTGCATAGGTCTGGTTAAGTGAAATCCGCTCTGCACATTTCTTGCTCTATAAATGTTCGCTTTCTAGTGACGTGAAACCCTTAACATTTTCAGTCTGGGCGATTAATAATCGATTTATCACTTTAGTTCATCGATTATTTTTGCAATCAAACGATATCATTGTTCTTTGAGTAGAACTTACATGATCATTATTAGCCTATATGATATTACTAGCTTTCATTACCTGTCAGCCATACCCGAACATGTTCAGTCTATATCATTACTGGCAAACATTCCACTTCAGTTAACCTTACAAGATTATTAATAAGGTCCTCATCAGCAGGTTAGTTATGATCGTGTAAGGTCTGCTTTACATATTGAGTGGGTCCACTAGTCCTATCAGTCGCACTCGTTTGGTTTGTTTTTTCTTTACTCCCAAAAACAAGTCGCGGATTACGAAAGTGAGCCCAAGATATAAAAAGTTGAGCAAAAATTCAATGAACACAGATTTAAATCACTACTTCACAAACAAGACGCCGACTTAGCAGGCTACCAAGCGCGCGCATGCAGCGCCCTCTATTAGGTCAGATTGGTGACGCGCCAGCCTACAGGTGGCGCTCCGACCGGGTCGGATCTGAATCCGGGGCCAGCTGCTGACACCCTGACGTGACTCACTGCGTTTTTTCAAGGGCGGGCGAGGGCAGTAGGAACAAAGAAAGGGAAAAAAAATGAGAAGGAAATTGGCAACAAACAAACGAAGCAGATTCTGACATGGGATACTCCCCGACATTCACAGCCTGCACGATAATGGCAGTATTCATGGCCAAAATCCTTGACCATCCCTGCACGGTTCCTTTCACTGGCAAGCGCGATAAAAAGGGACTTCACTCCCCCCTCCTCCTCCCCCAATCCATCCAAGGTTGAGCGTCATCAAGCACACCTCCGCCGCAGGGTGAGCCACCGTCTCAAATATGGCGTGTCAAGGCACGTTTACGCCCTGTTCCGAAAATCATTCAACAACGGAAATACGGACACCTGCACGTCCAAAAAGCACGTGCCACTAAAGTGAGGGCGATCTGTGATCACGTTGGGTTGAAAAACGTTAGGATTCCATTAACTTCATAGTTTAACTTTAATGCAGACTCCGATACATTGAAATGCAATGGTCAAACGTGTCCCTAGAATGGCTATTTTATCAATGCATACTTTACCTTTTTGACTGTGACAGACAAGGGGGTTACAATGGGACTGTGAAACCATTTTGGGCATGTATGATGTTGGTATGTCAGGTCATTTTGACGATTACTTCTAGGAAATACTGGGGTTTTGTATAAAGTATTTTATAACAAGCTTATAGGCCTATATATGAATAGCTAAACTGTCTTGTATTATGTTGCTTAATTTTCTCAATAATTAGAAGAAGCTATACATGTATGATAACTCAAAATCATACTGCATAAGAGAATAATTTGATGTTGCATATGGTTTCAATGAAACGTCAAAAACGCACTACGATATCTTCCTTTAAACATAGAAGCCTACTGCGTTTTCATTCAAATTAGGCACATTTCAGCGATGGGAATAAATGAAATAGATATTTTTTGGCGAAATTAATGTTTCCCACTGGAATTCAAGTTCACCCACAAGCCATAATTAACGTTTCCAGTGCATCATATGATGATCCACGCAGTATAAAATGTGCATCAAATCAGCTGACGTTGCAGCATCCCAATAGTTTAACTCGGCAGAGTTGTATACTAAACCTAAAAGTCTCCTTTTGATGCACCATTTTGATAACCATTTAAGGCTTTTTAATTGCCCATAAGTGTGACATCACTTTCACGTCCTTCCCAGCGTCAAACGTGGTTGTAGTTCTGTTGTTTTTTTTTACTTCACACGCCCCAGAAATTGTATTTCGCCAAACCCCATTACGCCCTGACAGATGGCGTGTTGCTGCTTTTTTTGCTGCACGCGTGGCATTCCTGCAAATTGCTGTAGTTAACATTCACCAAGAATCTCTCAAGCGAAAGTCAAACTGTGGCGACGCCATGATGCCTTCGGGTTATCTAAACCGAGATCCAGGATTTGGTATGCGTCCACCAGGTGGCAGCATCGCGGTAACAAACAATTCCCAATCGACATGCAAAATGACCCGTAAAACAGCAGCTAGCTACCCGTCATGGTCGCCACGCAACTAGATGCAACTGAAATTGTGTCATTACCTTGATTGGCAGAGTCCGCGTGGTTAAGCCGCCATTAGTGAACGCCACCTTGCCACCCAGAACAGGGAAGAGCATAGGGTTTGAAAATGGGAACGGACCAGGACGTCGCAGAAGAAGGGTGGGAGGCGAGGCCATGAATTAAGGAGTTGCCCTGGGCGAAGTTAACGGGGTTTTAGATTGGTCCGAATGCACTACACGTTTAGCTTACCTGGAAATAAAGAAAAGAACAGAAAATTAAACGGATGAAAACGAAACTAAGCCGCTATAGATACGGATTTATTCCCAGTTTAGCTAGTTTGATACTTCAAACATAGATAGTTCTCTATATGAGAAGGGCCCATATCTTCGATAGGGAGTTACTAGCATAATAAAATTCGTTCGTTAAACTCCGAATCTAAAAAACATATTGCTTAATGGTAATGTGTCAAATGTTCTGATTTTTTTACATTCCTCACTAAAAACATGCTTTCTGTTTTACCTATGCGTAGTTTAATTACAACACATTAAGGTACCTAAAATTCATAAACCCAGTATTCCATATAATTGGCAATATTTGAAGAACTAGGATCGAAGACGTGGGCCCTTTTCATATTGAGTCATTGAATCGTTAGCACTATTTATTTATTCCATATGGAAAACGAATGGGCAGAACTCCTTACATCATATCGAGCCAATATAAATTTGCAATAAAAAATGTTAAATATCTATTCAACATACATGTACATAATCATTGTATTAATAGAATAAACAAAAGTTGAAGTGAAATGAAATTCTGCCAGTTGGAAGACGCAAACTTGAGCTCAGCCCAAAAAATAACAAATAACAGTTTTGGAGCATAAGCACGTTTGCTAGGAATTCCAAGAATACCAAACTACTCCAATGTGATTTTCGTCGCAATATCTAGACAAGCATCTCAAGACTTTCCACATGTACAAGTGTATTAATCCAATTATTTCAATACTAATTTAACCATAAACCGGCATCAGTACATTATTCAGAATAAAATTGTTATGATCAATCTTTACTAACGACTTTGCCAGCTCAATATCGAGGTTGTGTAGAATTTAAACACTAAATTAAAGTGTTCTCAAACTTGAATGAAGTCGACAGATTTTGGAAAACAAGAGATTTACGTTTGCAACAGTGCAAAGAGACGCGTGGAAAACCCTTTCTGGCATCGTGACAAACAGCGTCGGAGAGAGCAAATTTTTAGGGTCAATAAGAATGAATTTATCTGTCCATAAAAATCAAATCATTGCCGTTGACAGAAGAGCCGGCGAAGGTTTAATTCGCAATGGCAGTCCATAGCTCTTTTTGGCACGAGCTACGATTTTCGGATGCCATTCAGTGTTTACTTAGTGCAACAGGCCATTAGTTATGGATTTACAACATGACACGCTTTTAAGTTAAATACCACCATTTGATGTCGGTGCAAAAGTTGACAAGGTCAATATTTAAGAAAACTAAGCAGAATACGAAAAAAATATAATTACTAAATAAAAGATTGAACACTGCTATTGTCAGATACAGCTAAACATGCGTGGTGATTAAGCACTTGTACAATTAAAAGAAAACGAACAAACACTAAGACACTTATAGACCTTATGACATGTAGCATACATGTATTTAATTTCTGAAATCTTGTCTTTCAGTTTAAGTGAAGTTGAGACGAGGCTTATAGTCAGTCCAAAACTTGAATGATACTGCGAAATGCAAATGAACCAATAGAGTGCAAGAATCTGTTTGCAAATAATCATGCCAGTCCTATAACACATGTGTAGTCTGTTGGGTATCGGTGTGGATTTCGGCATGCAGGACGGCGTAATCTATAAGCTGGATAGCTCTCATTGGTTAAGGCCAAAATTCATTCTAGTATTGAACAGTGTATAGATCCAAGTTGTAACATCTCAAGGAGTAAGTAATTAGTAGTGGCAGTCTTCGTGTGAAGCTTGGACTCCAATGTGAAGACAGTTGGTGGCAATGCCAAACCTTCACTGCTGCCATGCTACAAGAAGACAGTCTGACGAACATAACCCAGTGCACGCAACAAGTTTCAGTGATACTTTTCTGATGCCAAATGCTAAGGCTGATGTTGAGTCTTCTCACTGAGAACCTGTCCTAATCGGCGAATAGCTTAACGGAGGTTGGCGCAAGTCAGCATCCAAAGTTCGGCGCGCGTCGACCCACTTGGGTTCGATTCCGCTCGATGGGATTAATTGGACAAACAGAGAGGATGTGCGCGAAATGGGGGCTTATTAAAATCCAATGAAATGACGACAAGTGGTTCATTAAAAGCTCGCGCCAGATTGAATTCACTAATCGGCGATTACTTGTTCAACTCCGCCGCGAAGCAGAATGGGCTTCAAAGCCTGCAGAGACGAAAAGCAAAAGAGAAGAAAAAATACTCAAAGACACGAGTGCTGCACACAAAACACCCAATTTTCATATCAGAGCTAATAAACGGCTTTCAAAGCGCCCCAAAAAGATCATAAAAGCGCATAAAAAAATGACGGATTTGCCCTCCATTGGTGCAGGAATCGAATTGAATTAAAAATCGCATAGCTCATCCAACTCGTGAGAAATCCAAGTCGAGGATGAATGAATGGCGCAATTTCGCTAAAACCCCAGGTATTTTGAGGAGAAACCAAGGGCGAAGGGACAACCCACTCGCTGAAAAAAAAGTAAAAAATTGAGCTTTTCAAGTGGCCATGAAGCGGAGATAATTGGGCGAATAGCGGCCACCGGGTGGCGCCACCGTTCAAGCGGGGGTGTCCAGGCCAGCGCCATGACAGGAAAGCCATTAAAAGCGAAAATCGATCCGCGATGATGTCCAGAAATAATCAAATATTAAGGACAAAAGATGGGGAGGAGGAAGCGAGGACAATGCCGCCGCTGCCATCACATCAATTTCAAAAATTGGTCTCTCTCTCTTAAGAATCGACGGCGGCCATCTTGGAAGACACGAATAGAAATTCGATTTGGTATCTACATTGCACCGCCAGGGGAAAGTTGTTGTGTTTTTGCAAACCTTTTGTGCGCTCAATACACGGCCGTTTCAAATGATTTCATCGACATACTGAATAAAGACAATGGGATATGCCCATATGAGTGGAGTTCGATAGTTTGACTATCCTAATAGTCTGATATATAAATCATAATATGTCTACGGAATAATGGACATGTTCCTCTTGTAGTTTCTCATGCGTTAATAATTTACAAGATCAAATCGAAACTTCCTTATTTCTAGCGATCCGGCTTCTTGCATCTTGTATGATCTTCAAGCAAACAACGTGGAGTAAAAACATGGAGGATGGAGGGGGAGTTGCCAGCAAATTAGAATGGGCACATTTATATTCAAAGTCAGAAGTCATTTGTTGGTATTTTTTCCATTTATAAAACTAAATCAGAAGTTAGATTCCCGATTCCCAAGTTTTTTTTAGTATTATTATTAAATGTATTGACTATACCCTTGTATGACTTAATTTATCAATGTTCCCACCGAAATTTAATTTTTAACTTCCCTGACATTTCCATGTTTTTGGGAAAAAACCTCTCTGACCTGCGAAAATGTTTTTCAGAATTTAATGGAAATAAAATGTACCGATTACTGATAATTTTATTTATTATTTCAAAAGTTAAAAGTGTGCTGTGGAAAACACGGAAATTCCATATTAGTCCTTAAGTGTGACAAGATCCGTCCTCTTTTGGACAGTATCATAAACAATTACCCGTTTGAGATATTTTCAATTAAGAATGACATTTTATCTGATAACAATATTTCATTCAAATATGAAATTTCCCTGACTTTCCAAGGCCCCTGACAATTCCAGATTTTCCAGGTGGGAACCCTGCTCAATTAACAGCTTTATGACCAAGAAATAAAGTCAAAGTTGTATGACCTACATGTAAAACTAACGTGATGAATATTAAAGTTAACATTTTAAAAAAGAAATTTATCGTCATTTACAATGGATACATGACGTAAGGAGTGAAAAATGTATGCTTTGATGGACATTCTTTACGAGCGGCCCCCAAGACAGGCCCATGGCGTGCGACCAGCAAAAACCAGTGGCAGAAATGCGAATCGAGGGCGGCAGTTGCAGTGAAATGATCGAAAAATGATTCAATTTTTTCCCCTAACAGTTTCCCGATAGCTTCGTCGACCACATGCTGTAATATCCATAAAATCAAAAACGGACCTGGGCAGAAAATTGGACAAATGAAATTGGCCGAACACTTGGCTGCGAAAATGAGATTCCACTAAAGATAGGTCCAACGGCTTCCATTGGCGACCATTGACAATCCAATCACGTAGCCCAGGGGCATAAAAACAAAAGCGCGGCCCTATTTCGGGGCTGGGAGGGCCCATTAATACGGAACGGCATCTCGCAATAGCCCAGTGTTCTCGGCAGGACATCGAAATAATAAAACGAAGCAGAAGAACGGGAGAAAAACACTCGGCAGTCCTCTTTAAATCGGCGCTGCTGCATTTTTATTTCTGTTTAAAAAAAATGAGAAAAAGACGGATAAAAAACGGCCGCTCAAATAACAATTTTAAATCGCGATACATTTTATGGGGCGGAAAATGCGCTCTTTATCCGCACACTCAATGAGGATTCCAATAACGGCATTTCCCATTTTCCACTCATCGAGCCACGCGCTTAAGGAAGGGCGAAATATGCTGGCGCCAAGATGGACGCCGGGCGCATTCCTCGCATTTCCGCAAATTCTTCCAACGCACTTTTCACCGCTTAAGATGCACCGGAGAAACCGAAAAATCCCTAACGAGGCTGGTTGGTCGCATGGCCACACCCCCACAATGCCCTGCCTAGAACGTGACTGAAGAATGAAATTTTTCACTGGCCACAAAATACAATAGTCATTACAGGATACAAATTTAACGTAACTTGGACCCCCTCTTTCCTTATATTAAACTTGAGTTTTCAAAAATTAGAATACATATCGGAATATAAATGTATATATCTGATATGTGGTGATATTAGTAAAACGTTTACTGATATCTGTGGTCCAAAATCTATATCACTATATGCTGATATCACTAAGCAAACTGATATGAGTAGCCTAAAAAATCACTATAGCTCTATACAGTGATGTCAGTATAGAATCATATACTGATCTTTTCACCAGTGTAGCTAAATTGCTCAATCTCTACTTACTCAGCTGAATAGATCTCGTGCTCTGGCTGCAAGTCAAGTCCATTCAACATCAAGCATTTATGATGAATTTGTTATTGCAATGCTTTCATATACAATTTTTTAGTTGTTCCTTGAGTGTAAAAATAAATAATTAAACTATAACTGCGTTTTTACTAGAGTATACATCACGTAATCAGCTCTAGCCATTGCTCTACAAACTGAGTCAGTCTAAACAGGTTGTAGGGCAATCCACCTCGACCTACCCTAGGAGTGCTCTACCACTCCTGGGTAACATCAGTGAGGCTCTAAGGACTATTCATCGTGGAAGACAAGTTGCAGAAGTTTAAGAGCATGTCAGTAGATGGCGTGTCGTGTATCGGATACCCAGATTTCGGCATTTATACGTTTTCCTTTTAACTGTAGATTAGATGACATAAGCCAGCAGTTTATAAAAGCTCTATAGTTAAAAAGAACCCTGAAAGCAATGCCGCTTTTCACGATAACGTCTGTGAAACGAAAACGGGTGCGATAAAATACACACTAATTGGGAAAATGTGCAGAATTATTATTTCTTTCCGCTGATTCAAATCTGAATTATTCATTTAACAAGCCGTTGTAATGATATTTTGCATCGAATTCAACGATTTCTAACAACATAAAAACCACAGCTTTAATCAATTTTCAGCGATGGTTTTTTTTTACTTTCGTAGAACAACAATAACAAATTATTAAATTTAAATCGGATATCCGTGCAGTTCTACTATCAATGCATGATAAAATCGACCAGTACATATCGTAAGATAAGTAATTTGATGAACTTTAGTGTGTACTTTTCTACTCCTTTCTCAAGATAAATAAAGATATTTATAATTAAAATATCAACTCAAGTTTTTAGGTCTTCTTGCAAATAAAGTGAACTTTTCGCTACAATTATAACATAATAATAAATCAAATTGGTGAACGAATTGTATTCCTTGGGCATTGCGAAACCTAATTATTTTTAAAAATCAGGTTAAAGTCAGTGAGCTTAAATATTAGTTACTGTAGTTTAAATATTACTTCATCTTTCGGCTAAATTGTAATGATGAATTTCAGTTTACCTTAGCAGATTGATTTTATCATTTACAGAGGGACTGCAATGGGGTAAATATCTAACAAGTCCGAACTAAACTGGAATTCAAAATCTGTACATTTTTACTGACTCCAATCAACAACCCATAAGAGGAACGAAGTCTGGTTTTTAGTACAAGTATTCGCCCACAAAAAGGTTTTAACATTTTGTCCACTACAAGGCATGCATTAGCCTCTTGGGCCAAACAGCAACCGAATATCCCCAGTTCTACAAGCTCAAGCGCCATATACATGTCCGCGCTTCGGGGCATCATCCAGAAATAGCTCGGCCTGGCAGCGCCATCTGCCAGACGGTCACGCGGTGCCCAGCCATTTAATCCCCCAAATCCACCAATCATCAATGTAAACAGCACCGCTTTTTAAATCCAGATTTAATCACGATTGAATCCGGGCGATGAAACGCGTCCCTGCTATTTGCATAATGTCGATTGTCGCGCGGCACACGAGGTCGAAAGAGGCCCACAGGTCTGGACCTGTCTTTTTCCAATTGCCAGCCACGTTTGCAAGGGGGTGGGAGCACGCAGAGCAAATAAAGACCTATTCTGAAAGTCTATTCAGGCAGGAAAAATCCTAATTTCATTTTCATACTGGCCTCGCCCCGACCGCCGTAATGCGCTTATCGAATCTGTTCGCGAGAGAGCCGCAAAAAGAGAAAAATGCATTTACGGCGGCGGCGCCTTCCCCCCGTCACCTGTTCCGCCCAGCGAACAAACTTTAATCTGCATTTTCAATTCCGTTTTCCCGATGCCTGGACGACGCATCCCATGGCAACCGGCGGCGAAAAACATACTAAGATCCTCAGACAACCTACTAGAACGGACGAATCCAACTAGATGAAACAAGAATCTTCGAAGAGTCGCTTTTAGAATCACCCTGTAAAGTCGACAAGGAACAACAGCTCTTTTGTGCGATGCAAACGAGGTTAACACCAACTGCAGATGTTCCAGAAATGGACGCCGCACTATAGGTTACATGCACTGTACATGAATGTCAAACAAAAATCCAAAATCACGTCGACATGAGCATGTTGGGCTTTTCTTTATAACCTTGTATCAGCGTTGTTAAACTGGGGTCCAATTTCCCACTTTTGAAACCCAATAGATGGGCCTATCACCTTTAACGCAAGTCATCCTTAACTAGGTTACAAAAAAAAATCTTAATTATAACGGAAAAATCTTCTCGCCAAAAATGACATAATTTCCTTGTAGTAGGATTAGTAATTTATCCGATAATATGCAGTGAAACCTGTCAAATTGACCACCTTGCTATTTAGTCCATCACCTGATCATATAGACCGATTTTTAGGGTCTCTCAAAAAAGCCTAGCCTATACTTCTAATGTTATTTTTTAGTACACTGACCAATTTTGTCCGGTCCCTTGAGTGATCAATATAGCCAGGTTTCACTGGACAATCGAGTGGTCAATATAGCCAGGTTTCACTGGACAATCGAGTGGTCAATATAGCCAGGTTTCACTGGACAATCGAGTGGTTAATATAGCCAGGTTTCACTGGACAATCGAGTGGTTAATATAGCCAGGTTTCACTGGACAATCGAGTGGTCAATATAGCCAGGTTTCACTGTACAATCAATCCCCCACACTGTGTCAAGTTTTTTTACACGTTGATTAATTAAAGAATACTTTAAAAAACGTTTTCTAACTTCATCCACAAATATGCCTCTAGAGGAAACCCAACCATCTTACTCTTCAAATGTCAGAACAGAAGTCACAAAAAACCAAACGTCTGTCATAACAATATTAGAAGCTACTGTACGTCAATAAGTACTTTGGATACTCAGTAATTTGTTAAGTGGGATGTTTCTTGCTAATCAGGTGAGTGGTTACAGCGCACACCAGCAACCTAGGAACCAATTTTTTTTTCATTTTAGAGATGGATGAAGCATTAAAGATGTTCAACAATTTATTAGAAGTCATATGCCTTCACAATGAACCTAATGCTAATTTAGCGCCGTTTGAAAGCGTTTAGTGTTCCGCAGGACAGAGCACCCCTCTAGGTGGAGGGTAGGTCATCCATCGTTACCCTTTTTAGACGCACTTACACTTTAGGGCGGACACACTAAGCCGCAGTCCCCAGCGCCGATATTAAGCGGCGTCATTTCGCTAGCAGCGATATTAAATAGCGGCCGGCGTCCTCCTCGAGCATCCCGTAATAAAATAAGCGCGGTTCATTCTCAAATTGAAAAAAATAATCCGCTCGAAATGGGCCCGTTTGGAGAGCGTTATGAAAACCATAAAAATCCGGCTTTTTAATAGTTGGCGATGGAATTCATTACCCGCCACGAAAACAGTTCACGGGGAGGAGGCGGTCGGTCGAAAAACCGCAGAAAAACAGAAATAAGGTGAGAGAGGATGCGAGCGGGGCCGCAAATGGGGCCATTTGCATGCTAAGCCGGAGCGCCGTAACGACCGGCGCGCTTAATTTAACAGCTGATCATTGGCTGCGGGGACAAAATGCAATTTCGGCGCACGTGTCTCGATGGATTAGGCCAGGGGGTTGGGAAGGGGGGGGGGCGACGGAAAAGGGAGAACGAGAAAAAAGAAAATAGCTAACCAGGGCCCCGTCGGATCCGAAACGGAACGGGAAGTGGAATTCGGCGTGCGTGCCAACGTGGGTTTCCTTAATACTCTGTTGGCGCAATATGCTCGGCAATAAAATAACAAAACACGGCCGTTTAATAACAGCTATTGATGGGCGGGAGGAACGCGCCGCCGCCAGGGGGCCTTGCAGGGCAGATCCTGCATGGGCTATTCTTAGTATTCTAGGAGGATGGAAATCTAAGATGGAGGAATGAATGCAGAGATGCAGTGCAGGGATGGGATACCTAGCGTCATTAATTTAGCTGTACAATCAGTGAAGATATTTCTGCAAAATTTGGAATCTTAAAATACTATGTAAAACGGTGGGATAGGGAGACGTTTTAGAGAAATCCGGGTCTGTTGTAACACATTTTCAAAATAACACCTCAATTTGGCGAAGATTGTGGACATCCAGAACATGCGGCAATGCCTTCATTAGGCAAACTATAGGAATATGACGCTCGGAAATGGACCAATTAAGTGCGTTTTCCAAAAAATAAAAAGTAGTAATGAAGGGTATGTCACTGTCAGTTTTTTTTAAATGAACCAGGTCAATACATAAAATACATTTCTGTGGAGTTTTCCTAGTTTAAAAAATAACAATAATCCCCGAAAATTCATAGATGAATTTGTTTTTCCGAAAACCATATCAAATATAATGGAATATTTGTACACTTTCTGAAAAACTCCCTGTTCAAAATAATAGCATGGCATGTCCTCAGACCCCTTCCCCACGTACATCGCTAGTCTGTCCAAATCCAGAATGATGCTGGAGAAATTCTAACGAACGATTGTGGCAGTCTGAATCCCATGACACATGTGCAATCAATCTGTTGGGCATCTGTGTAGCTTTCTCTATACTGGATGACGCTCTCGTGGTCAGCTGAATAGCTATCGTTGGGTTAAGGCCTCAGTAGTAATCTAGTTTTGGACAGGCTGGTCGAGTTGTTCTTAAAACTAATCCATTTAACTTCGCGCTTCAGGTTAACATTTCCACGAAAATTGGGCGCAAAGTCCATGGCAAATGTGCATGTCGTTTGCCAGATTCGCTTCAGGAGGCTTAACAAACTATTCCACGAAGCGTCACTGGCGTTTTGCTGCCAGGATGGACGCCTCTCGAGAGCTCTCGATGATTATTCATTCCACGAAACCATTTCGATAATTAGTTTCTAGTTTCGCCATTGCGGGTTGGTTTGGGTGTCAATTTCCGACGTCCACTAAGGCCCGCTGCACACGAGCGTCCCTTTGCCGCAGCCGCATGGTGCCGCAGCGTCCTTTCCCCCGCTGCACACGAGCGGCAACCTGCCGCACGTTTTGCAGACGAAAAAAACGTCTTCCACCCACCACCACCCCTAACATTAGTTATGGCGCTTCATCTCCTAACGGACAATTTCTGTTATAATAAATTTTCATTTGCAAAATAAATAAAATGTCATACAATGCTCAACATAATTCATAGGACACCATAATAACTACATTTCATTTAAACAAAAAATTGTGCAATTACCAAGGTGTCCCATTGATTATGTTCTTTTTTTAACAGTTTATTCATCGAATATGAAAGCGCAGCTATGGGATCAATTATGTTCAGCACTGTATATGAAGTTATTACCTTTTTGCAAATGGAAAACAGTTTATTTACCTAAATACATCACAATTCTGTTTGTAAACGATGCAAATTACAATTAACAAATGGCGTGTTGCAACAATATAGCGTTGCCTTGCGTGTGCACAAGAGGGCGTAAGATCCGCGGTTCGCGAGGGGGATCGGCAGAGTCAATGACTCTTCCCATAGTCTCTCGCGAGCCGTGTATAAAAGAGGAAGTCAGCACCTTGCACTCCACTTCATCTACCTCAGCTCACCTAGAGCACACCTGGGATGAACTGGAAGACTCAAAACTCTAAGTCTAAACTCATGTCCAGTCCCAGCACATTTGAATCTCGGTTCCTGGAAGTCAAGTCTTGTGAAAGACATCTCAACTGCGATCCTTTGGGAAGATCCAGTTGATGCGACTTAATGTCCTGACCAGGAACAAAATCTCGAAACACAATCACACTCAAACCCTTAGGCAAGGTTTGGTGCGATAGACTAGTGAGAAGCGCACTTGATTTTCCCTGTTGTTGTAATCTAATGCGATCCATGCTTATAGCCAAGCTGGATATTCACCGCTCAAGCTGCGATACCATTTGTAATTCAGCAAGGGTCTGACCTTCATTCCTTGAAAACGTATACTCAATAACTGCTGTGATAATGAAGAGATCTAATACCAAACATGCGATGCTTGTTACCTTATATGAAAGTTTTATTCACACGCACTGTAGTCGCACCATATCTCTACATTCTTGTTGAATAAATAATATTCTTATTGAAACACTTCGATTTATTCCTTATCAACCACATAAGCTTCCATAAGCTTATAGTGTCATGTGCATAAGCAGGCAACCCAAGATAAGTTATGGCCCTTTAGCTGATGCTGGAAAAAATATGCTCATCCTAGCATGACACACATCTTGTCAAAGTGATGCTGCATCACTGCACCATTCGTTCAACCACTGCAGCATCACCGCACCTGTGTGTGCATGAGTCCATAGTCCGTAATGGGGAGCTGACCTGTGTGGCAAAAAACCGCTGTGTCCCTGCGGCCAAAGGACGCTAGTGTGGAGTGTGCGTTAAGAGTCCTGCCCCTC
>JAQIXS010003685.1:0-17324 GCA_034700785.1 Rossiulus vilnensis | reverse complement strand
TAACTCGAAATTCGGATAAGTCGAATATTTTTGGGGGTCCCCTGCGACTTCGAGTTATCGAGGTTCCACTGTACATAACTACGATTTCTGTTAGCACAAGTATCGATATTGTCCATGCAGTTATAATTTATTTATATGGAGATTGTCTCCCATTCTTATATTATTCATCTTTCGATAGTTTAACTTCTTTTTGAATTATACTATTATACATGTATTAAATTAACCTATATTCTTTTTGAATCGATATTAGCTTATATTATGCGACAATGTTATCTTTAAAATGTCTGGGGTTCTGCTCGTAAAATAGCGACCGTTTCATTTAACGCTTTTGTCGGTAACGGTATTCCGTATTCATTAGTAATTTATCAGACTCCTATTTAACTGATGACGAAATATTCGTGCAAAAAATTGATTTGAAATATGATTAATTAAAGGAATGCCGTAAACAAAACGCGACCAGAAATAATGTATTCCAGGTATTTGTTACATGCAGTTTTAAAAACATTAGAAATGAAAAGGAAGTGAAAAGGATAAATATTTCTGAAAAACCTTTATTGGACTTCGGAAATGTGTAGAACTCTTGACAGTGACTGGAAGGAATTAGGCGATATTCATCGGAAAATCGGACCATAAATTAAGGAAATTTCGAGTTTTAACCTTCATTAAGATTTCGATTTAAAATTAACTGCTTACTTAAATAAATGAACATGTTCAATTGCATCGGTAAGACCTGTTCATAAACCAATTACAGATGACAGACACCATACATGCCAAAACAAACCTAGACAGAATACTAAAATCCAGAAAAGTCCCAATTAAACTAATTCCAAGTTTGTTTGTAGCATTGTTTCGTCATCTGCTTTCTGTTATGTGAATCTTTCAGCCCTGATTTGACAATTTTTTTCTTTATGGAAAAATTCCTAGTCGAGTCTGAAACCTTGAATCGAGCATATCTCCTTTATCGTATCTCCTTCAGGAGAATTAAAATGCGATGGCGATATGTTTTTTCCGCCCCTATTCCGATGCGAACAGTGTTCTGAATGATGCTTTTAATGGATTTCCAACTTACAAGAAATTGACCTCGAACGCCATTTTATTTTGTTATGTAGCCTCGCTTACCCGCATGGTGCCTATTCGCAGAAAGGTAATTTAGGGTTTGTGATTCGATTACTGCTTATTGAGCCATTTGGAAAGTAAATACTATGTTCGTTCCTTCGTTCGCTGTAGCGCTTAAGAAGCAATAAAACTACGATGTAAGTCCATCCGAACCGTAAGGTTGCTCTCCTCCATTTTCGACTTGACTCATGCAGAAAGTGGGTTTTGATGAGGCATTTTCAGCCTGAGTGCCTAAAATGTAAAGACTTTGAAGCCAATTCATGGTTCCTTTTCACGTTCATTCGACAAGATTGGCCTGTTCATGCATATCATTTAAGTGAAATGAAAACCAACACCAGAAACAAGTCCTGAGGAAAGTTAGACAAATGCACCAGAATTCAGATCGTGCGAAGATGTTCCCAAATGGTTGTTTTATCTTAACACCATCAAGACCGCTGATTTAAATGAGATTGAAATATCCCAATATAATGTGTAAAACTAGATTTACATGTACATTAGTTAGTGATCACTATTAGATGAAAATCTTTGGCGGATCTTAGAAATATGGTATTAATATGGTAGACGTATGGAAAGTATCCATTTTAAGTTATACTTTTCTTAAGACATATAATTAAATATGTATTTATTATATTATAATTAAATAAAAGTGTGTAAAAACTAACATTTGTGCACTGTTATTTCATTAACATATCAGTTTGAATTCTCAACTTTCTCATTCGGAAACATTTCTTTCCCGAAAATTTACGATTGTGCTAGATGTGTACCCATTTCTTTGGAATGCTTTGTTTTCTTTATTTTATAGTTATCTGAATTATCATGGATTCCATTTAATAATACTGGAAAGGGTTCCGGAAGGTTTATGCGGGGCTGAATATGATGTTCTAAACCTGACTACAAGACGTGGTGAATGGCCAGTATATGTCCACTCATATCATTACAGTATGCATTACAGGCGTGGTGTTTTCTTTAAAAATGTCAATTCTCAGTTTTTTTCAGCTTTAATGAAGTTTTTAGAAAAATACACAAATGTGAGGAAAAACCGTTATGCGACGGATTTTTCCTGCACAAGGTTCATTTTTTCAAATTTATGTAATGTTTTTTTATAAATAATAAATAATAAAAATATGTTTAAATTACAAACAACAATTCAGTCCCTAGTATACGGTGTGGACGACAACTTCTACACGGGAAGAAATAAATGTAAAAAATTGCATAAGCATTTGAAGCAAAAATGTGCACCTTTTTTGTATGGTGGGCATTCTTTTTTCCCGCCTTAATAAATTTTATCCTGAATTAATCATTAATTAATTACAGGGTCAAGCGTCGAACAAGCGTTAACGTCGTGTCATGTTGAAATAGGTTAACTTTAATGTCAATGTAATTTAAGTGTGGGAGTATTACGATATATTTTAGTAATAGACCTAGTTACTATGTAATCAAGTTTTGATGTCCAAATAAATTAACTAACGGTACTCCATGGAGGAAAGGTTAATACAATCAGTGCAGTAGATATCTGTACAAATATACTGATATTAGTACAAAATGTAGTGATATCACTAACCATATTGATAATAGTAGTCCAAAAAAAACCCTTAAATACTGCTATCACTAAGCATACTGATATCAGCAGTCCTAAAAACCACTATATATATATAGTGATATCAGTATAGAATCTTACTGGTATCAGTATAAAATCATACTGATATCAGGAGAGAATCACGTACTGATATTTTCTCCAGGGCCTGAATCATTTCAATTGCTTGTAACTGGAGGTGATGAGGAGGATGAGGGAGAAGGGATAAGAATTTTCCATACAGAATGACATTGGGATAAGGGCTCAACGAGGGTGGCTTTTGATGGATGTCCTTTATGGACGGCCCCAGGGGGGGGGGTCTTGACCAGCGCTGCAAGAGGGATTACCGGTACATCATTTAATCCCGAGCGTCACGGCGTTTGATTTTAATCGCCCCGTTAATCATTTCTGCATTGCACGCTTCCATTTTAATCAAATCTTCATTAGCCGATTTTTTGATGAATATCATCGTGAATTCAGGACGTGGCCGAAAACCATTTGAATGGCACTGGCGTTCCATTTTCGAAAGGGTAAGGGGAGGTATTTAATTAAGCCGGGAAATTGGGGGGGCTTAGGAAAACCTTGGCCCGTGACATAGCGAAGATGGAAGGGGAAAAAACAAACAGAAAAAGTAGGAGATTGGACTAAAACTGCAGCAACGCAGCTTGGGGGCTGCCACGAAACGAAGTTTTTTATACGTTTATTTTTTTTTCCATCTGTAAAAATGCAAGATTTGCTTTTTGCTGCGTGTGTTGCTGTCACGATTATTGTGAAACCCCCTGGTGCTTGGAATGCCGTGTTGCGTGTCGGGTCGGTCCACCAGGTTTAACTGTCTATTACTGCACATTTTTTGCAGTATTTGTTATTATTATCTTGTCCGTTATTTTTCACCTTTTTCCGTCATTTTTGGCGCAAATAACTTTCACAAAGGGTTAATCTCAGTGCCTGAGTTGCGGGTGGCTGACGCTAGGAGGCGACACTGGCCTCTGAGTGTAGGGTGCTACGTAAGATGGCACTATGCTAAAATATTAGCACTGCAAAATAATTGTTGTTATGTTACGACATAGGTTTTATCTTGTAAGACAACATATCTTATAAAAATGTGCTTAAGTAACGTAACAGATGTTCACCCAATCCTGTCCCATTGATTCGATGTTCAATTCATAGATATTGCCACTATCTAATTAAGTCCCCATATTCTAGACATTTTCGTGGGGGAAAGGTACTCATCTATTTTTTTGGAAAACAATCCGCAATTTCGTTTTTAGAAAAAAAACGCTTGGGACGTTTTGATGACGGCCGTTGCATTAGAAATATATGATTTTAGCCCACAATTTTATGCGTGTATTATGAGTGTATTTGCAAGCAATGTTTTATTGCTTGCAAATACACTGTAGGCGAAAAATTTGAAAAAGCTGATTACAAATGTGGGATTTTAGCGTTCAATGTTTTACAAAATTCTCTTACAAATGACATTATTTAAAATAATCGAACGCCATAGGCGGAAATTGTGAAGAAGCTGATTAAAAATCTGGGAATTAAAAGGCTCTGAATTGACCTTGAAAGTTTCAAAATGAACTCCGTTTGAAATGTTTTGATTAGATCTTTGGATGCTTCAAAAATTATTACTTTTTAGAACGTTTTAATAAGATATCGAAAAGTAATTATTTCAGAACCTAACGCGATTTAACCAGCCCATGGAACACATGGTGAAATTGTTCTAAATAATTTATACAACTATTTTAGACATACTAAGGGCACTTAAGGGCAGGTTTATCAGCTGAACATTTGAACGATTTAGGGCAAATCGAAAAACACAACATTCACGTGATAAAAAGTAACGATGTTGATTGATCTAAAAAGCATTCATGAGTATACACAATCATATAATCTTTCGAACTACCCTAAATCGTTCAGATTTAAGTCGTAAACCTGCCCTTAAGTGATGACATGTACCATTTGGTCGTCAATGATCAACAGGCCAAATTTGCCTTTCAGGGGATACAAACATTCTGATTACGTTGCAAAATGCATTTCGTGCATCTGGTTCTAGACTACATGTATGCATACATCTACAGTAACTAGCCTATATTCTAAACTGGACGAACCTTCCAAAAATTGTAGGAAGATAGTCATTTTATTTCGTTATTTTAATGTTTCTAAATTTATTATAAGCATGCTGTGCTTTTAGCACAGTTAACCGGAAAAATGTGCAAATTCTGAATATTTACATTTGTATTTCATTGATAGGTTGCGTAAGAGGCTTCGCTAGTGTGATTAGACAAGAAATACTAGTACTAGTACTTGACAAATTTGAATGAGATGGGAGATCAACCTTTTCTGCTTATAGTATTTGTCCTAGCAATCAGGTACAGAGAAGCCTGGCAAAATGACCACCTTTAACTTTAATCACCTGCTTACATTGACCGATTTTTTTTCCGATTTGACCGATGTTAATGTTGACCGACTACCTACTTTGACCAGTGACCACTTTTGGGGGGTCCCTCCGTACTAATAAGCACTATAGCAACTCTTCGTATATTGACCGCTAAGGGTTCTTTGTGTATAAATGCACTTTAAGTATGCGTATTTAGTTAAAGCGGAAGTTTTCCTTGAAGTGCATATGAGTAACTTTAATAAGTTGTGAATTGTTTGGACAATTTTGCAAACTGCTTTCAGAATGTAACTTCCATCCATGTACGGTAATTTACAATAAAATGTTAGTAAATTTAGTGCTGCATCATACTACTGGTGTTTTCTTCACGGATTAATTTTTACAATGCACATTTTTAAAGCTACAAGATCAAACTTGACTGTAAAAATTAGTTTCATGTTCGTTTGATTTTGCTGATTCCATACAAAACTTGCATTTCCCACTTCAATTAAAAGAACGTAATCTTAATGAAATTAATATCTTAAATAAAAACCTAATAAGTACACGTACATGTAATTTTTAAATGAAAGTGATGAAAATGAACTTTATTTAAAGTGAAAAAATTGGGGAAAATTTTTAATTTTTATTTTTACTACATTGACCATGTAGTCAATTTGGTCACAGCAGCCAGGTTTTACTGTATTTGGTGATCCCATCCTCACTCTAGTCTAGATTATGTTCGTCCTATTTTTTGCAAACCCAAGTCCTCATATGTCAGACGTTCTTGATGGTCGTCCCCTTACTCCTCTGACAATGGATTTATCGTCCTTCTGATTCCTTCCTCGACGTTTTTCGGCCCTGAACGCTCATTTACATATTGGGTTCGAATCAATTTGGGGCTGCTAATTGCGCGGAATGATCCTCTCCGGTGACCCGCGTAAACGCCGCAGTTGTTCCGAACAGTTCTGGCATCTTTTTACGGTCGGTTAACCTCCACCGTTATACTTCCGTCGGCCATTAAGTGGCGGAGATTTAGCGCATGCCAATGGTGCACGGTTGACTGACGCGTGACGTTTGAAGAAAAAGGACATCATAAAAAAATGAAAGTTTGGCTGTTTCAGTAAGTTCAGAAATGTAAAACTCGTATAAGATGTCTTTAAACCTAAAACAAATGTACAGTATATAATGCGTTGATTAGTTATTGATTTATGATAATTAATGTTTGGTTAACTACTGCTAGTCCCCTGGCAGTGGACTGAGTGACAGTTACTAAGGATCAGTTCCAATAAACGTCCCGTGGATACCGTACTGACTGTGATGAGGGGTCTGGAGAAAGGATCCGTATGTGATTCTCTAACATCTAATGATATCAGTACGATTTTAGACTGATACCAGTATGATTCTATACTGACATCACTATATCAATACTTTTTTTGACTGCTGATATCAGTATGTTTAGTGATATCTGTATTATAGTGGTTTTGGGACTACTAATATCAGTATGGTTAGTGATATTGGTACATTTTTTTTACTAATACTAAATTTGTACAGATATCAACTGCACTGACTTTCAACCAGGGGAAACCACCATTGCTGATTATGTGGAGTTTTGGGACGTTCAACAAGGTACCGCTGTATAGAAATGTGTAATGTCCTACATTCTTTCAGTCTGGACCATGGAATGGAACCTAGAATGCACATGTTACACCATTACTCATTTATATCACTAAAGCAAGCATAAATTACACAGTTGAAAATGAAACGCAGCAGTACGGTATTTAAAAGTTAAATTTATGAAGTTATGAATTATGAACAAATGAAGTTTTAGTAATTAAAATCATAAAAGCAAATGCTACAATTATATAAAACCCTTGCATCATTTGATAATATTTTCAATTTCCCACCAATAATACAACATTCATTCATATTGTATGACATTTTCTTACATTGCTATGCCACTGTGGCAATATTGATGAACGCTTAAGATATCCTGGCAGTGGAATTGTTTACTGTGGCCTATTGAGCAAAATTGACGATTATATTGAAGAACACAACTGATACTGAACCTAGCAGTATATATTCGCTTATTGTGGTTAGTAGCTATTGGAGCACTATTGATAAACATCATCACATGGTCAGTATTACTGCCAGTATCCTCAGTACTGACGCTCAAATATTAAAATTATGACAACTGTTATTCAACATCATTCAATCATCATTTCTTATCAGCAGACCTTACATGATCATTACTACATGATATTACTAATGCCATCACCAACAATCATAATTCGTTCATTACTTGTCACCCCACACGATCCTTTAAATTCACATCATTACATCAATCATTCCATTTCAGTTGACCGTACTCTACCTTTAGTGATGTCTCTCTAAAAATGTAATGTCATTAGTAATGATCGTTTAAGTCCGAATGATGGTTATGCATTGTTGCTTGCTCAGGGCGCCGCCAATTTGTTTCTGAACAATGGCGGGTGCTGGTACCACCTCCGGACCTCTTGACCCGGACTAACGGGTTCCTCTCCAATTTGCCGCTGCTCCAACCAGGAAGTGCTTAGGGGCAAGGCCTCGCTCACCCCCACTTCCGTCCCCACTCCACATTCACTACCCATTTTTTTACATCCAGCAGTTTTTTTATGCCGAAACCACTTTTCAGATCCTGGCAAGGCTGTCCAATTCCATGGGTGCATTTATCCCCGTATTCTTCTCTCTCATCATTCCGTTTTTTCTTGTGAATGGGGTTTCGCCCCTCCGTTGTGTCTTCGTGTCCTGCTGACCCCGTCCTTTCTTCCCAGTGCGTTTTCATGATGTCCATCTTGAATGGCGCAAGTGGCCTTCGCTCGGTTTTAATCTCGTTATAATAAAAAATGCAATCTTCAGGGTGGGGGTGAGGATGGTGGGATCGCGATGTGGGTCAGGGCGAGTGGGGAAGAGGGGGCTAGTAGCGCGGTCACGCTGACCGTTGGGTTGGACCGCATCAGGGTTCGAACCCTGGAACCGCTGACCCTGGGAAAGGCCGTCAGGGGATAGCTGACAGACGTGGGAATCTGACTGATGACCACTCGGGATTTGGACCCAGCACCCAAAAATTTGGCATGCAAAACTTTGCTTCAATCACTTATGAATGGTAGGGTTTTTCCCCATGAAGAACTGATAATTTCTTCCCAATGTTGCTATTCTTGCCATGTGAAAATATCATGTTAATTAAAAAACGGTAAAAATCCATAGTTGAACCTTCTGTAATGTTTTTTTTTGAAGATTCTAGTGATTCTAGTGAAGATTCTTTGAAGATTTTTAGATTAATAACTTAAATTTAAAAACTGACGTTATTGCCAGTGGATATTGCCCAGATGGATTTTAAGTCCTGTAGATTTTAAAGTAATCATGAATCGATAAGTCTGGTAGAAACTAAAAACAAAACGTATTTGCACCGCACAAACTTAATAAATAAATTCATTGAAATATTTATTGCATTAATTGAGATCAGCGGGCGTTAACACTACATTTTAAGTCGGTATTATTTAGAAAATGTTGAACAGAAGCTGAATGACGAAATGAGAAAAAGGATGCTATGTCATAATTTGCATACTAATATATCCGTAATAAATGGCGTCACATTAATCATTAAATAGGTAGCCTGTGCTTCAAACACTTATAATTGCTAAATTTAATTTCATCAATGTAGTAGTCCACGAGGGTTTCAGCTTTAAAGGGCCTATTTATTATAATTTCAAAATGCCTTGTTTACTAATATAAAAATTAAGAAAATTTGAAGCCTGCCATGCAAGAAAGACCCGTTTTTCACGGTTGAGTTTTCTTTTAAATTTATTAATTTTTTTATTAATAAACTGGGCATTTTGAAACTATAAACCAAAGATAATACCCTGGTTACAATTGCACATTTAAGAAAATTAATTTAACAATTATAGTAAGTATTTGTCTTGAAAGCCATGATTCGTTCGCTTGGTTTACAAGTAAGTCATGTCTAGTGTAAACAGTTGGCCGAGTAAACAGAGGAGTAAATACACGAGTACAGTGATAGTGCCAGTCAAGGGCTCAAGCGGGGAACACTAATGAAAGCTCCTTTCATGGGGTTCAGACTTCACTTATTTGAGATCATTTTGGGTGGAAAGTGGCGGTTTGGAGTAATGCGTTTAATGCTTTGCTCTGTCACACTTTGAATTTTTTAAAGTCAGTTCCGTGATTAAATCAGCGATTATGAAAACACCGTGTCACGAACAAGAACCACCTGACTAGTTCATGGGGTTACTGGTCATCCAGTCGTGACACAGTGACAGTGGCCCGCCAGGAACCTTCAGTAGACATTTGAATCAAGTTGTAAAAAATTAGTTGCGTGCAAAAGAACAGGATGGGGCCGTTCTTTCATAACGGTTCTTTTTTTCAGTTTCTGATATTCTAACATAATACTGAGATCACCGCATCCCCCTCTGTTAACCAAACAATGAATTTAAAAAATTGTAAATTATGTTTCCTTATTTTCCTTGCGTTACTGTTGAATCAGAAAGTCGAATTTGTATTGACTTCTGGCAGGAAGGGGTGGGGAAAATTAGCCAATTTGTTTTTCTCGTAAACTGTTACTGTAGGTGTTATAGTAGAGTTACACTGTGGTGTTCACAAACGATTATTTATAAAAAAAAAGAACTGGAAATTTAAACTAGAATCCATGATTAGAGATCCGTTTTTTTAATATTTTACTACGATGAATGTTGTGAAAATACTGCATGAGGTACAGGATACCGACCACACCAATCACAAACACTGCTGAACCCAGTTCAATAAGCAATTCATTATGAATAAATATGATACTCGATTGGACTTTGTACCTTCTTGGCAACGAGGCTTTTAACCCTGGTCGATTGATGACATATCAATTCACGAGTTTCCTTTGGCACGTCACTGAGTCCTTGAAACTAAGTTGAATGACTCGCAAGTTCTTGTGACTCAGTCACGTGGCCACATTATCGAGGTTTTGCGCAACTGTCGCCAAATTTAGACTGATGGCACTCGTCTCAAGGTATTGATTCTGTTCCTTTCTCTTCAGTTACTTAAAGTTAGTGTTATCGGTATTTATTGTGCAATAATTCAACAAGTGGTTTTTTTATGTCTATTGATCCTGTGCAAATGTCCAGAAGATGTTCATAAGAGGTTCTTCAATCTTCACTAACAAAACGAGTGTTGGATGTTCGAAAAACTAACACCAACTAGTAGAACTTTGTTTATGGTTACACGCTAACTTTTCAGGCACCTTGTACACTTTATCAATGAATCCATCCCTAATTATTCAAGATCCAACTTAAATAACAGAGCATCCGTCAAAAATGCTGGAAATTAGACGAAATTTTTCCAATGATTTCCAATGATCAAATCCCACTCACGGGCATGGTCGTTGGAACATTCCCAGTTTTCCGAAAATGTTTCGATTTCTACTCATTCAAACTAATGCAGACACACATCCTGTCTGTAGGTTATTCCTCAGGTGAGAAATATTAACTACGTTTATTGGTCATTGTTATAAATGGCAGAAGGCGCTTTTATTGGAAATTTTTAGTCGTTATTAAATTTGAATTTTGGAGTATGGTCTTTCCAATAATAAGGTAACCCAATATGGTAATGCTCATTGCAATTGCGGTTGCACTATCAAGATGAAAATGTCAAATAAGATTCGTAATTGCAGAAATTCCAAGAACGTAACATGAGCATTCGAGGGAATTTCTAGAAAAAGGGTTATGCATCTAAACGCTTTAATACATTAGAATAGATAACAATAATTGATAAATGTTTTTGCTCGGACAACTAAAAGTTAGCAGCTATTTTTAGCAAGCAATTAATTTCCTTCAAAAATAAAGTTAGCTCATGTAGTTACAGAAAAATATTCAATGAATAGTTTGATTCTTTTTTTAAAAAATTCTTCTTGAAACGAAGAATTCGTTACTTCGACACTTCGATAATTCTGTTATTTTGAAACAAGAGCTAATACACTTAAAACATTACTTCTACGCGTAATTTCATAACCATTCATATAATTAAATGCTAAAGTGAAGGCTATTCTAAAATTACTGAAACGTTGATTTTCCAAAAACAATGAAAACACGAGCAATAAACATAAGTTAAAACATACTTCACTATACTTGTAGTCTTCCTAGAACTAGAATGCGACAGAGTCAGCCTAAACGTTGAGTGTGAAAAACACTTAAAGACAAATCTACATGAAAATATGCCTAATTATTTAAGATTTAATACAGAACGTGCCAATATGCAACAGTTTGTGCCACACAGTCTTGCACAAATTATTTGTTACCACTGTTATCACTTGTGAAAACTTCAAACGGAACCTCCGAAAACTGGGCATTCCGATTTTTGGAGGCTCCATTTGGGAATTGTACATGTTAATTTATTTTTGTTGTAACCTAATGGGCCATTTTAAAATTATTTGAAATGTGAAAGACAACAAAGTACGACCAAATCTACATGGTGGAAAAATAAATTTACTAGAAATAATAAACAATTCGTGCAGAACTGTGTAGAACAAATTGCTGCATGTTGGACATATATCTTGGGTGCTTGCTGGGGTTTTTTATGGAAATACGTTTATGCATCATTTTCATCTTTTCATAACGTTTAACTTCAGGCCATCCAACGGGATCTCCAGATTTAACGTTAAACGATTATACTTGTTAATTGCTTTTAATCCGCACTGATCGCGACAGGCCGCTTTCAAAAAAGATTTAAGGGTTGGCGACCTCCTCACCTTGGCCTACCCACTAACCCGCTTTCGACTGGCCTCTTGTATTGTTTTCCGGTGTCCAGCCTCTCACCTCGACCATTTCTGGTGAAAAAAGGCCGAATTCGTTTTGCGGCCGCCATATTGGAATACAAATGCGCTGCCCCCTACCCGGCATCGAGGTGCAATTTGATGTACGAAGGGGGATTTCAGGTGGCCTCCGAGTCCCGTCCTTCAATCCGCTGGGGTACGGGATGGTTTCTGACCATTCGGCACACACGTTAACTATGGGGTGATAATTCGGCTGTAGAAATCAATCGAAATGTGAGCGCTCATGAAGGGAGATATTTGCAGAAGGCTGGGGCGTGTTCTTATCTTTATTAAGATGGATTGGTAAACAAGATGTTGTGACCCAAAATCACGAAAACGACCAGGGAAATAAAGCGTTAATCTGATTATTCTCCGAAGGCTGTCACTTCTGCCCACAATCGGGGGAAAAAACCTGCAAAATAATCTCAATTATGTCCCTCCAACACTTTCAAACTTGCCAATGCTGGTTAGTTTCAGGGAAGCATTAACGAAATCTTGTCCATTGTTTTTATCTTCCGACATTAAAACAAAAGGTGCATGGCACGACGATGGTGCTGATATGTTGACATGTACCTCAGAATTAGCAAGTTCTATTCATGCTTACCCCGAATGTGAGAGTTCAATCAATCCATCAATATCAATCAATAATAACCAGACATCAGCGGCTGTACGCCAGTGGGTGAGAAGACTGAGTTATTGTTTTGTAGCCAGCGAAATTTACAGACATTTTCGACTTTATCTCGAATATGAATGTTTTAAATGTTTATTCCAAATGTACGCGATATGCACATGTTTATCCTATCTTTTCATGTTTTCATTGAACTTCCCATTTTTTATGCTGAATGCTAAAAAATCACTCTTGTACAATCAAGGTTATAAAACTTAAATTGTAAGCGCTTACTGATACCAGAAATGTTTTTAGACCATTGCGAGTTTGTTATTCTATCAAGTAAACAAGTACCCTTGCTATTGTTTAACACCTTCTGCTCATGTTTACACAGGTTGATCACATTGATGAAATTTCACTGGTGATACGTATTCCCATTTATAAATTAATGGTGTAGAAAGTCGAAACAATTTTTATTTTACTTGTTTGTTTAGCGTTGTTTTCCTATCTCCTTTTAAAAAAAATAATTCTTCTAATAAGATCGGCAGGAAATAAAACCAAAAATTCCAAAAAATTGTATTTCACTTTTGTTTTCTTAGAAGGTTCTACATTATCAGTAAACAGCTGTTTATAGCTAAACGAAGTATTTTCGTTAATCGCTAAAACAGCTGAAACGCTAAAACAAGAAAAGGTTTATAAAACGTTTGAACCATTGTTTTAAAAAAATTAATGATTTGTACTTCGAGATAATCGTTATTTTTTACTTTTTTCAAACGATAAATTTTGGTCTACTTTTAAACCTTTAAACGTTTAAACAATCATTGTTTCAACAAAATAAACTCATAAGCTGCAGTTGTGGCTAGAGCCCCTCCATCTTCACCTTCAAAAAGAGAAATTCTAGCTAGAATGACTCTGTAATGAAGGTTCACGAATTAAAAATAATCTGTGGTGTATTTTCCCACTGATTTTTGGAGAGAAAAAAAGTTCGTCTATGGATATCTTGTCATTATCATTATTTTGACAATTTGTGAAGAATTCCGTGGTACAATAGCAGCTTTACATTAGCAACAAAACATTTTGAGAAATATCATACACAGTAATTAATATTTCAGAACAATTATTTCAATTTATTTCAACTGCATCTCTGCATTAGCACATATTCAAATTATGCGTGAATTAAGTATTTCTATGCACGTAGATGTCGAACGACGATAAAATACAAAATCGCCAAACTTTTTTTTATAGAAGTTTTATTTGATGAGATTAGAGTGGTTTAAAAACTTCGCCAAAAATTACTTTCAAAAATTATTTTTTTAGTCTTTCAAACGAAGATTGTTCAGCGGTATCGTTCTATTGGTTTTCAACATTTAGGAATAAAATGTATAAAGGGAATGAAATGTATATACTTTACATTATAATCATAAATTGGGAAATAATTTCACAATTAAATGGTATTATAGGCCATAGTTTATTAATGCATATAATAAAAATGTACAAAAACGATGACCTAGACTCAAATAAAGGCCTTCAGCCCGTCCTCGATTAATATGTATGGTAAATAACTTTGCAAAAAATGCCCTTTAATATACAAGTCCCAACGAGAGTTGCCTGTAGAATAAGATACCCATGGTCTTGCTATAATCGACGTACTCGACGCAATCAAAATAATTTGCTGAACGTAGGTAGCTTTAAGTCTAGAATTACTTTTAGTTTGTCGCAGAAATTTAGGTCTGAATGCATAACGATGCAAACAGGGCTTTGACTATGCAGGAGAACCTAAACTTGAGTAATTGCACCTTGGTGCATTTTTATCTGTTTACTACTAGGATCTGTTTACTTGGCCGCTGGTGCGAGCGCCGTAGGGAGACGCTTAATCATCTCTCTCGTAATTAAAGTTAATTTCGATTTTGCAGCATCTTCACAAAAGGTATAAAACTACTTTCATTAGGGCATATTGATCAGCTGGGTGGGAAAACCGGTCCAGATCAGAAAATTGTAAATGCATAAGTGGGGTCATTCAAAAATGGCTAGGGCTAGGGGATTACATCTCTTAACATCAATGCTAGTATTTACCTTATACTGTATATTCACAACGTACATCTTAAAGATTAGTTTGCAGGATGGTCATTTGCATTTGTTTATGCTATAGCTGGAACTACGTGTAAGGCTCTTTAGTGCAAAATATAGTATACAACAAATGTTAGCCTGTTAACAAGTAGCCTTCTAATTATCTTCAATAATTCGAGTAGATTGTTAAAAGATAATCTGCAGCTACCATGGCCATGTGTAAGAGCATATTTGGCAATACATCGATATTACTATACATGGCGACTTTTTATTGAGCCATATATACATTTTTTACCCAGGGTACTATAAACTGATTGGTATAGTTTGCAGGCTTTTTAATATTACATTACGTCATATTACCGCATATAGCTTTAGGGCTCAAGTCCAAAGTTGAGAATATTTGCTGAAAATCGATTCAGGGAAAAAACATTTATTATCAATCCTTTTGATACATTAAAAGTGGAACTATAACTGCTAAGCAAAGCAAACGTTGAAGAAATTGTTTATTGCTTTGCTTTCATAGACTTGCTATTGCATTCTTTGCAGACACATAGAATCGCAAGTCCAACTGCGACAATTTTCTCCTTATACATGTATATTAGATCTGTTTATTAGGAAATGGATTTCTATAGATGATTTGCAATCCTTTGAGTGGCATGATTGCATAAATAACCAATTGCAAAGTTGGACTACAATGTCCTTGCAATGATGCTTAATGTCTTAAGTATCAATATCATTAGTGACCAGGATTTCCTTTGGAAATAATCAATGTTCGTGTTTAAGTCTTATGTTCTTTTGCAAACGAAGCAAGCTATATTATTTTATCATTGTAGATTCTATTCTACATGTTCGTGGTAAAAATGCAGACGCATGTCCGATATTAAAGACTCTTGTTTATGCTAATTAAATCAAACACTTTCATCAATTGAAAATAGGGACGTTTTTAAAAATTCGAAAACCTTCCAAAAACAGGGTTAGTCACTTGAACGTGACACATCCAAATTACTCGAAAACAATGAATTTGGAAAAAAATGTTTCAGACAAATGTTGGTTGCGTAGGAAATGATAGAAGACTGGCATAATTTATTTTAAATTTGGCTGTCATTTTCAAGGCCAACGTTATTTGTGTCAATGGCAACTCTTATTTTTGCATACAGATAATTATTCTACACAAAAAATGAGCAGAAGTTTTCTGAAAGGTTTTCTTTGTCAAAGGTCTTCTTTTGATATAATTTGGAAGCATCACGTTACATGCCCCACTCTGTATGGAGTGCATTCCTTTAATAAATCTTATTTAAATCACGTTATATATTTATTTATTCTTGTCTTCATATGGCTGGGTTGAATCGAACTTTAATTAATCAGGTTTCACAGCCAATTTCTACTTAAGTGCAACGTTTCGCCCTATTACTTTGGTCTTCAACAGGCTCAATTTATTAGGAACGTAGTGGCCTTGTAGAAGTTCTTAAAAAACACAGATGCATCATGCAACAACCATTGTACTGTCTCATTATAGATAAGTTGATCAGTTCAGTACGTTATATTTTATAATCGAATAAAAATTATCCAAGCTTAAAAATTTCATCTTAAAATCATCTTACCGAGCAGAGATAAATTGTATAGGAGGTAATCAGATTAACAATTAAAGATAAAAATGCAATAAAGTGATCTTCACAAATATTCTCTAGCCAACCAAAAACCATCTGCCTGTCTTCTATTCTTAAAATATGCGGCATTGATAGCAAATGAAATTTTTAAACATGGATAAAAAAAATCGATTTTAAAAAATAACGTACTGAGCTGATCAACTTACATGTATCTATAATGAGACAGTACAGTGGTTGGTGAAACTGTGTTTTTTTAAGAGATTCTACAAGACCACCACGTTCCTAATAAATTGAGCCTGTTGAAGACCAAAGTAATAGGGCGAAACGTTACACTTAAATAGAAATTGGCTGTGAAACCTGATTTATTAAAGTTCGATTAAACCCAGCAATATGAAGGCAAGAATAAATTAATATATAACGTGATTTAAATAAGATTAAATATAGGAATGTACTTTGTACATGTATTTTTAATATCATTTCACAGAATTCGTGCATCTGCTTACCAGCAAATCATAACCTCAGATGTACCGATAAGAATCACTTCGATCTTTATCAAGTTATTGCTTCATCGCATACGATGCAATCCAGTTCTAGACTAGTCTGCTTCACGTTCTGATAATCTACGCGAATCCGTTTATTTTAATAATATACGATGCTTGGAGATATGATTACTTACTAATGTTAATTAAACACTTTAGGTGCATCTACTTACCAGCAAATCATTGTCTCAGATGTACCGATAAGATGTACCTGCTCTGCTATTGGTCGTAGAAGTATTTTGATTGATAAGCTTGCGATGCAATTTGTACATGTCGTTTTGCTCACTTCTTTTCAGATTGAGAAGCGTTACAAAATGTATTAGTCTTTATATAAAAATATTACATGGAATCTCACTTGAGAGTTCTGAGAATTCTCCTTAAATTGGCGAATTTCACGTGACCATGACCTGAAATGGTTTTTGATTAATATTGAATGTCGTCGCTTTGCTATCGCTTTGGATGGAAAGTTAAATTATAGATTACGATGAAAAGATTGCCTCAAGGGCATCGAAATTCAGCGGTAGATATACTTGTACATGTAACTCAGCAGCTGTTTGCTCTATGAATAGGGCGCATCAGTACGTTTTGTGTGGT
>JAQIXS010003684.1:0-17329 GCA_034700785.1 Rossiulus vilnensis | reverse complement strand
AACTTAAATTTTTTTTTGTTATTTGAAAAACACTTTTTTTAAGATTTAAAGCTCCTGAGCACGAATCTTAGCTTATTTTATTAAAATTCCTTATAGTTAAGAATATTAAGGCATTTAAAGGTGATAATGTGCTTAGCACAAATCTGGGTTTATTATAATAAAATGCTTTATAGTTTAGGAGATATAGGCATTTAAATGTGTTTAAGTGCATAAAAAATCAACTTTATGTTTTTGAATTATTTAAACAACACTTTTTTAAAGATTGAAGTCTTCTGAGCACGTATCTGAGATTATTTTCTTGCAATTATTTATAGTTTACGAGATATAGGCATTTTAATGTGATACAGTGCTTAGCACAAATCTTAGTTAATTTCTCTCTAATTTATTATAGTTTATGAGATATAGGCATTTTATGGTGATGAAGGTCATACAAAATAAACTTAATGTTTTTTTTAATTATTTAAACAAAATTTATGGAAAGATTGAAGTCTTCTGAGCATGCATCTGAGCTCATTTTCTTAAAACTTTATAGTTTACGAGATATAGACATTTTAATGTGATACAGTGCTTAGCACGATTCTGGTTTTTTTTGTTTTAAATTCCTTATAGTTTAGGAGATATAGGCATTTAAAGGTGATTAAGTGCATAAAAATTACTTTAATGTTTTTTAATTATTTAAACAACACTTTTTGAAAGATTTGAGTCTTCTGAGCTCATATCTGGGCTGATTTTCTTAAAAATGTTGGTTGTTTAGGAGATATAGGCATTTTAATGTGATACAGTGCTTAGCACGTATCTGGGCTTATTTAAATGAAATTCCATATAGTTAAGGAGATATAAGCATTTAAAGGTGATAAAGTGCTGAGAACGAATATCAACTTATTTTCTTTAAATTCCTTATAGTTTAGGAAATATAGGCATTTAAATGTTTTAAAGTGCATTCAAATTTAACAAAAAGTTTTTTTTATTATTTAAACAACACATTTTTATAAAGATTGGAATCTTGTGAGCATAAATCTGGGCTTATTTTTTTTAATTTCTTATAGTTAAGGAGATATAGGCATTTAAAGGTGATTAAATTTTCAGCACGAATTTGGGCTTATTTTCTTAAAATGTATTATACTTAAGGAGATATAGGCATTTAAAGGTAATGAAGTGCATACAAATTTAACTTAAATTTTTTTTTGTTATTTGAAAAATACTTTTTGAAAGATTAAAGGCTCCTGAGCACGAATCTTGGCTTATTTTATCATAATTCCTTATAGTTAATAATATAAAGGCATTTAAAGGTGATAAAGTGCTTAGCACAAATCTGGGCTTGTTTTCTTAACATTTTTAATAGTTTAGGAGATATAGGCATTTAAAGGTAATTAAGTTTAAAAAAATTTCACTTAATGTTTTTTCATAATTTAATCAACACTTTTTGAAAGATTGGAGTCTTGTAAGCATAAATATGCACTTATTTTTTAAATTTCTAATAGTTTAGGAAATATAGGCATTCTAAGTTGATAAAGTGCTTAGCACGAATCTGGGCTTATTTTCTTTAAATTTCTTATAGTTTAGGAGATATAGGCATTTAAAGGTAATGAAGTGCATTAAAATTTACCTAAATGTTTTTTTTATTATTTTAACAACACTTTTAAAAAGATTGGAGTCTTCTGAGCATAAATATAGGCTTATTTTCTTAAAATTTCTTATAGTTTAGAAGATAAAGGCATTTAAAGGTGATGAAGTGCTGAGCACGAATCTAAACTTATTTTCTTGAAATTTTTTATAGATTAGGAGATAAAGGGATTTAAAGGACATGTAATGCATACAAATTCAACTTTATGTTTTTTATTATTTAAACAACAATTTTTGAAAGATTGGAGTCTTCTGAGCACGAATCTGTGCTTATTTTGTTAAAATTTCTAATAGTTTACGAGATATAGGCATTTTAATGTAATACAGTGCTTAGCACGATTCTGGGTTTATTTTCTTCAAATTCCTTATAGTTTAGGAAATATAGGCATTTTAAGGTGATAAAGTGCTTAGCACGAATCTTGGCTTATTTTTTAAATTTCTTATAGTTAACAGGATACAGGCATTTAAAGGTGATGAAGTGCATTAAAATTTACCTTAACATTTTTTTTCTTTATTTAAACAACACTTTTAAATATTAGAGTCTTCTGAGCATAAATATGAGCTTATTTTCTTAAATTTTTTTATAGTTTAGGAGATATAGGCATTTCAATGTGATAAAGTGCTTAACACGAATTTGGGCTTAATTTCTTAAAATTTTTTAAAGTTTAGGAAATATTGGCATTTTATGGTGATGAAGTGCATTAAAATTTATCTTAATGTTATTTTTTGTTAATTAAAAAACACTTTAAAAGATAGGAGTCTTCTTAGCATGAATATGGGCTTATTTACTTAAAATTCCTTATAGTTTAGGAGATAAAGGCATTTTAATGTTATACAGTGCTTAGCACGAATCTGGGTTTATTTTCTTCAAATTTCTTATAGTTTAGAAGATTAAGGCATTTGAAGGTGATGAAGTGCTAAGAACAAATCTAAACTGATTGTTTTGAAATTCCTAATAGTTTAGGAGATATAGGGATTTAAAGGACAGTTAAGGCATAAGAATTTACCTTAATGTTTTTATTAATATTTAAACAACACTTTTTTTAAGATTGGAGTCTTTTGAGCATGAATCTGAACTTATTTTTAAAAATGCGCTACAGTTAAGGAGATATAGGCATTTAAAGGTGATGAAGTGCTGAGCATAAATCTGGGCTTATTTTCTTGAAATTCCTTATAGTTTACAAGATATAAATATTCAAAGGACATGTAATGCATAAAAATTTAACTTAATGTTTATTGATTATATTAATAACACTTTTTGAAAGATTAAAGTCTTCAGAGCACGAATCTATTCTTGATTTGTTAAAATTCCTTATAGTTATGGAGATATAAGCATTTTAATGTGATAGAGTGCTTAGCACGAATCTAGGCTTATTTTCTTGAAAATTATTATAGTTAAGGAGATATAGGCATTTGAAGGTAATGACATGCCTACAAATTTAACTGAAATGTTTTTTCGTTATTTGAACAACACTTTTTTAAAGATTAGAGACTCCTGAGCACGAGACTTTTCTTATTTTATTTTAATTCCTTATAGTTAAAGAAATATAGGCATTCCAAGGTAATATAGTGCTTATCACCAATCTGGGCTTATTTTCTTGAAATTTGTTATAGTTTAGGAGACATAGGCATTTGAAGGTAATAAAGTGCAAAAAAATTTAACTTGATGTTTTTTGATAATTTTTAAAAACACTTTTTAAAAGATTGGAGTCTTGTGAGCGTAAATATGGGCTTATTTTTAAGCAATTTTAAAAAGTTTCGCAAATATAGGCATTTTAAGGTGATAAAGTGCTTAGGACGAATCTGGGCTCATTTTTTTGAAATTTCCTATAGTTTAGGAGATATAGGCATATAAAGGTAATCAAGTGCATTTAAATTTACATTTATGTTTTTTTTATTATTATTTAAACAACACTTTAAAATATTGGGGTCTTCTGAGCATGAATAAAGGCTTAGTTTCTTTAAATTCCTTATAGTTTAGGAGAAATAGGCATTTCAATGTAATAAAGTGCTAAGCATGAATTTGGGCTTATTTTCTTAAAATTTTTATAGTTTACGATATATAGGCATTTTAATGCGATACAGAGCTTAGCAGAAATCTGGGTTTATTTTCTTTAAATTCCTTATAGTTTAAAATATATAGGAATTTAAAGGTAATGACATGCATAAAAATTTAAATAAAATGTTTTTTCGTTATATAAACAACACTTTTTGAAAGATTGGAATCTTCAGAGCACATATCTGGGCTAAATTTGTTAAAATTTCTTATAGTTCAGGAGATATAGGCATATCAATGTGATAAAGTGCTTAGCACAAATCTGGGCTTATTTTCTTAAAATTTTTTATAGTTTAGAAGATATAGGCATTTTAAGGTAATAAAGTGCAATAAAATTAAGTATATGTTTTATAGCTATTTTAACAAAACTTTTTGAAATATTGGAGTCTTCTGAGCACGAATCTGGACTTATTTTAATAAAATTCCATATAGTTAAGGAGATATAGGCATTTAAAGGTGATGAAGTGCATACAAATTTACCTTTATGTTTTTTTACTATTTTAACAACGCTTTTTTAAAAGATTGGAGTCTTCTAAGCATGAACCTGGGCTTATTTTTTAAAAATTACTTATAGTTTAGGAGATTAAGGCATTACAATGTCATATAGTGCTTAGCACGAATTTGGGCTTATTTTCTTAAATTTTTTTAAAGTTTAGGAAATATAGGCATTTTATCTAGATACAGTGCATTAAAATTTACCTTTATGTTATTTTTTGTTATTTAAACAACACTTTAAAAGATTGGAGTCTTCTTAGCATGAATATGGGCTTATTTATTTAAAATTTCTTATAGTTTAGGAGATAAAGGCATTTCAAGGTAATAAAGTGCTGAGCACAAATCTTAACTTATTTTCATAAAATTCCTTATAGTTTAGGAGATATAGGGATTTAAACGACATGTAATGCATAAAAATTTAACTTAATGTTTTTTCATTATTTGAACAACAATTTTTGAAAGATTGGAGTCTTCTGAGCACAAATCTGTGCTTGTTTTGTTGAAATTTCTTATAGTTTACGAGATATAGGCATTTAAATTTAAAAAAGTGCCTAGCACGAGTGTGGGCTTATTTTCTTTAAATTCCTTATAGTTTAGGAGATATAGACATTTAAAGGTGATTTAGTGCATAAAAAATTAACTAAATGTTTTTGAATTGTTTAAACAACACTGTTTTAAAGATTGGAGTCTTTTGAGCACGTATCTGAGCTAATTTTCATAAAATTCTTAATAGTTTACGAGATATAAGCATTTTAATGTGATATAGAGCTTAGCAGAAATCTGGGTTTATTTTCTTCAACTTCCTTTAAGTTTAGGAGATATAGGCATTTAAAGGTGATGAAGTGCATAAAAATTTACCTTTATGTTTTTTTCTATTATATAAACAACACTTTAAAAGATTGCAGTCTTCTGAGCATGGATATGGGCTTATTTTCCTAAAATTCCTTATAGTTTAGGAGATATAGGCATTGAAAAGTGATGAAGTGCATAAAAATTTACCTTAGATTGGAGTCTTCTGAGCATGAATCTGGGCGTAATTTATTGAAATTCCTTATAGTTTAGGAGATACAGGCATTTTAATGTGATCAAGTGATTTGAACGAATCTGGGCGTATTTTCATAAAATACTTTATAGTTTAGGAGATATAGGAATTTAAAGGTTATGACATGCATAAACATTTAACTTAAATGTTTTTTCGTTATTTGAAAACCAATTTTTTAAAGAGTGGAGACTCCTGAGCACGAATCTTATATTATTTTATTTAAATTCCTTATAGTTAAAGAGATATAGGCATTTTAAGGTGATAAAGTGCCCAGCACGAATTTGGGCTTATTTTCTTGAAATTTCTCATAGTTAATTAGATATAGGCATTTAAAGGTGATAAAGTAAAAAAAAATTAACTTAATGTTTTTTTATAATTTAAACAACACTTTTTGAAAGATTGGAGTCTTGAGAGCATAAATATGGGCTAATTTTCTTAAAGTTTCTAATAGTTAAGAAATATAGGCATTTCAAGGTGATAAAGTGCTAAGCACGAATCTGGGCTTATTTTCTTTAAAAAATTATAGTTTAGAAGATATAGGCATTTTATAATGATGAAGTGCATTAAAATTTACCTTAATGTAATTTTTTATTATTTAAACAACACTTTAAAAGATTGAAGTCTTCTTAGCATGAATATGGGCTTATATACTTAAAATTCCTTATAGTTTAGGAGATAAATGCATTTTAATGTGATACAGTGCTTAGCACGAATCTGGGTTTATTTTCTTCAAATTTCTTATAGTTTAGAAGATTAAGGCATTTAAAGGTGATGAAGTGCTAAGCACGAATCTAAACTAATTGTTTTGAAATTTCTAATAGTTTAGGAGATATAGGGATTTAAAGGACAGTTGATGCATACAAATTTACCTTAATGTTTTTGTTATTATTTAAACAACACTTTTTTGAAGATTGGAGTCTTCTGAGCATGAATCTTTGCTTATTTTAAAAAATGCCTAACAGTTTAGGAGATATAGGCAATAAAAGGTGATAACGTGCTGAGCATAAATCTGGGGTTATTTTCTTGAAATTCCTTATAGTTTAGGAGAAAAAAGGCATTTTAATGTGATCAAGTGATTTGAACGAATCTGGGCGTATTTTCTTAAAATTCTTTATAGTTTAGGAGATATAGGAATTTAAAGGTTATGACATGCATTAAAATTGAACTTAAATGTTTTTTCGTTATTTGAAAACTAATTTTTTAAAGAGTGGAGACTCCTGAGCACGGATCTTATATTATTTTATTAAAATTATTTATAGTTAAAGAGATATAGGCATTTTAAGGTAATAAAGTGCCCAGCACAAATCTGGGCTTATTTTCTTGAAATTTCTCATAGTTTATTAGATATAGGCATTTAAAGGTGATAAAGTGAAAAAAAATTAACTTAATGGTTTTTTATAATTTAAACAACACTTTTTGAAAGATTGAAGTCTTGTGAGCATAAATATGGGCTAATTTTTTTAAAATTTCTAATAGTTAAGAAATATTAGCATTTCAAGGTGATAAAGTGCTCAGCACGAATCTGGGCTTATTTTCTTTAAAAAAATTATAGTTTAGGAGATATAGGCATTTTATAATGATAAAGTGCATTAAAATTTACCTGAATGCATTTTTATATTATTTAAACAACTCTTTAAAAGATTGGAGTCTTCTTAGCATGAATATGGGCTTATTTACTTAAAATTCCTAATAGTTTAGGAGATAAAGGCATTTTAATGTGATACAGTGCTTAGCACGAATCTGGGTTTATTTTCTTCAAATTTCTTATAGTTTTGAAGATTTAGGCATTTAAAGGTGATGAAGTGCTAAGCAGGAATCTGAACTGATTTTTTAAAATTCCTTATGGTTTAGAAGATATAGGGATTTTAAGGACAGTTAATGCATCAAAATTTACCTTAATGTTTTTGTTATCATTTAAACAACACTTTTTTAAAGATTGGAGTGTTCTGAGCATGAATCTGGGCTTATTCTCTTAAAATGCCTTACAGTTTAAAAGATATAGGCATTTAAAGGTGATGAAGTGCTGAGCATGAATCTGGGCTTATTTTCTTCAAATTCCTCATAGTTAAGAATATATAGTGATTTAAAGGACATGTAAAGCATAAAAATTAAACTTAATGGTTATTGATTATATAAACAACACTTTTTTAAAGATTGGAGTCTTCAGAGCATGAATCTGAGCTTATTTTCTTACAATTACTTATAGTTTAATAGATATAGGCATTTCAATGTGATAAAGTGCTTAGCACGAATTTGGGCGTATTTTCTTGAAATTTCTTATAGTTAAGAAGATATAGGCATTAAAAGGTGATTAAGTGCAAAAAAAATTAACTTTATGATTTATCGCTATTTAAACAAAACTTTTTAAAATATTGGAGTCTCCTGAGCACGAATCTAGGCTTATTTTATTAAAATTCCTTATAGTTTAGGCTATATAGGCATTTAAAGGTGATTAAAGTCTAATCACGAATCTGGGCTTATTTTCTTTAAATTTCTTATAGTTTAAGAGATATAGGCATGTAAAGGTGATGAAGTGCATTAAAAATTAACTTAATGTTTTTTAATTATTTGAACAACACTTTTTGAAAGATTAGAGTCTTCAGAGCACGAATCTGGGCTTTATTTGTTAAAATTCTTTATAGTTTACGAGATATAGGCATTTTAATGTGATACAGTGCTTAGCACAAATCTGGGTTAATTTTCTTTTAATTTTTTATAGTTTAGGAGATATAGGCATTTAAAGGTTATAAAGTGCATAAAAAATTACCTTAATGTTTTTTAATAATTTAAGCAACACTTTTAAAAAGATAAGAGTCTTCTAAACATGAATCTATGCTTATTTTTTAAAATTTCTTATAGTTCAGGATATATGAGCATTTTAATGTGATAGAATGCTTCGCACGAATCTGGGCTTATTTTCTTAAAATTACTTATATTTAAGGAGATATAGGCATTTGAAGGTAATAACATGCCTACAAATTTAACTGAAATGTTTTTTCGTTATTTGAACAACACTTTTTTAAAGATTGGAGACTCCTGACCACGAATCTTTTCTTATTTTTTTAAAATTTCTTATAGTTAAAGAAATATAGGCATTTCAAGGTAATATCGTGCTGACCACAAATCTGGGCTTATTTTCTTAAAATTTGTTATAGTTTAGGAGATATAGGCATTTAAAGGTAATAAAGTGCAAAAAATGTAACTGAATGTTTTTTTATAATTAAAACAACACTTTTTGAAAGATTAGAGTATTGTAAGCATCAATTTGAGCTAATTTTCTTAAAATGTCTAAGAGTTTTAAAGATATAGGCATTTTAATGTGATAAAGTGTTTAGCACGAATCTATGCTTATCTTCTTTAGATTCCTTAAAGTTATGGAGATATAGGCATTTAAAGGTGATGAAGTGCATGCAAATTTACCGTAATGTTTTTATTATTATTTAAACAACACCTTTTAAAAGATTGGAGTCTTCTGAGCATGAATTTGGGCTTATTTTTTTAGAATTACTTATAGTTAAGGAGATATAGGCATTTTATGGTGATGAAGTGCATACAAAATTTACTTAATGTTTTTTAAATTATTTTAACAACACTTTCGAAAAGATTGAAGTCTTCTGAGCACGTATCTGAGCTTATTTTCTTAAAATTATTTATAGTACACAAGATATAGCCATTTAATTGTGATACAGTGCTTAGCACGATTATAGGTCTATTTTCTTTAAATTCCTTATAGTTTAGGAAATATAGGCATTTTAAGGTGATAAAGTGCTTAGCACGAATCTTAGCTTATTTTTTTAATTTCTTATAGTTACCAGGATACAGGCATTTAAAGGTGATGGAGTGCATTAAAATTTACCTAAACATTTTTTTTTATTTAAACAACACTTTAAAATATTACAGTCTTCTGAGCATGAATATGGGCTTATTTTTTTAAAATTCCTTATAGTTAAGGAGATATAAGCAGTTAAAGGTGATAAAGTGCTAAGCACGAATCTGGGCTTATTTTCTTGAAATTCCTTATAGTTACCGAGATATAGGGATTCAAAGGACATGTAATGCATTAAAATTTAACTTTATGTTTTTTCATTATTTAAACAACACTTTTTTTAAGATTAAAGTCTTCTGAGCACGAATCTGGGCTAATTTTGTTACAATTTCTTATAGTTAAGGAGATATAGGCATTAAAATGTGATAAAGTGCTAAGCACAAATCTAGGCTTATTTTTTTAAAATTTCTTATACTTAAGGAGATATAGGCATTTAAAAGTAATGACATGCATAAAACTTTCAACTTCAATGTTTTTTCGTTATTTAAACAACCCTTTTTAAAAGATTAAATACTCATGAGCACGAATCTGGGCTTATTTTCTTAAAATTTTTTATAGTTTAAATGATAAAGCCATTTTAAGGTAATGAAGTGCTTAGCACGAATCTGGGCTTATTTTCTTGAAATTTCTTATAGTTTAGAAGATATAGACATTTAAAGGTGATGAAGTGCAAAAAAAATTAACTTTATGATTTTTTGCTATTTAAACAAAACATTTTGAAATATTGGAGTCTCCTGAGCACAAATCTGGGCTTATTTTAATAAAATTCCTTATACTTTAGGATATATAGGCATTTAAAGGTGATAAAAGTCTAATCACGAATCTGGGCTTATTTTCTTTAAATTTCTTATAGTTTAAGAGATATAGGCATTTAGAGAAAATGAAGTGCATTAAAAATTAACTTTATGTTTTTGAATTATTTGAACAACACGTTTTAAAAGATTGAAGTCTTGTGAGAATATATATGGGCTAATTTTCTTGACATTTCTTATAGTTTAGGAGATATAGCCATTTCAATGTTAAAAAGTGCTTAGCACGAATCTGGGATAATTTTTTTGATATTTCTTATAGTTTAAGAGATATAGGAATTAAAAGGTGATAAAGTGAAAAAAAGTGAACTATATGTTTTTTCGCTTTTCAAACAACACTTTTTAAAACATATGAGTCTCCTGAGCACGAATCTATGCTAATTTTCTTTAAATTTATTAGAGTTTAAGAGATATGATCATTTAAAGGTGATGAAGTGCTAATTACAAATCTACGCTTATTTTCTTTAAATTTCTAATAGTTAAGGAGATATAGGCATCAAAATGTGATAAAGTGCATTAAAATTTGACTTTTTGTTTTATCACTGTTTTAACAATAATGACCAGGAGTTTCTCAGCCAAAATTATTTATTTGCAACGTTTCGACCTCTTATTTAGGTCATCATCAGGCAACTACATAGATAAAGATATCAAAGAGCAATTTACAATTTTTAATAAAAAAATTGTAAAAATAACCTCATAAGATTATACAACTATGACATTAAAATTTAAAACATATGATAACATACGATGACATACCAAATGTAACATATATATAGGTGAGGTATGAATCAAGATTAGTTAGTGGATACTAAGAAGCATGACTGTGATATGTAAAGAACAGTGCGTACTTACTGTTAATTTTGGAGATAAGAATTTATAAAATTAATTTTATAAGGTTATTAGCAATGTTTCAAGTTATATGCACTAATAAGCGTTTAAAAAGTGACTATTTCCTATCGCCTGTTTAAACAAATCTTTTCGAAAGATTTGAGTCTCCTGAGCACGAATATAATCTTCTTTTTATTAAATTCCTTATAGTTCAAGAGATATTAGCATTTAAAGGTGATGAAGTGTTAAGCACGAATCTAGGCTTATATTCTTGAAATTCCTAATAGTTTAGGAGATATAGGCATTTAAAGGTGTTAAAGTGCATAAAATTTAACTTTATTGTTTTTTTGTTATTTAGACAACACTTTTTGAAAGATTGGAGTCTTCTAAGCATTAATCTATGGTTATTTTCTTAAAATTTTGTACATTTTAGAAGATATAGGCATTTACTGATGATGAAGTGCTGAGCAGGAATCTGGGCTAATTTTTTGAAATTTCTTATAGTTTAGGAGATATAAGCATTCACTGGTGTTAAAGTGCTGAGCACGAATTTAGACTATTTTCTTGTAACTATTTATAGATAAGGAAATATAGGCATTTAAAGGTAATGACATGCATAAAAATTTAACTTGAATGTTTTTTCGTTATTTGAACAACACTTTTTTTAAAGATTGGAGACTCCTGAGCTTAAATCTAATCTTATTTTATTAAAATTCCTTATAGTTAAAGAGATATAGGCATTTTTAGGTGATAAAGTGCTTAGCACGAATCTGGGCTTATTTTCTTGAAATTTCTTATAGTATATTAGATATGAGCATTTAAAGGTGATGAAGTGCAAAAAAAATTTACCAAATGTTTTTTTATAATTTAAACAACACTTTTAAAAAGATTGGAGTCTTGTGAGCATTAATATAAGCTTATTTTCTTAAAATTTCTTATAGTTTAGGAGATAAAGGCATTTCAAGGTAATTAAGTTTTACCACAAATCTGGGCTTATTTTCTTTAAATTTCTTATAGTTTAGGAGATAACGGCATTAAAAGGTTATAAAGTGCATAAAAATTAACCTCAATGTTTTTTTTATTATTCAAACAACACTTTTTGGAAGATTGCAGTCTTTCGAGCATGAATCTGAGCGATTTTTAAAAATTTCTTATAGTTTAGGAGATATAGGCATTTTTATGTGATAAAGTGCTTTATAACAAATCTGGACGTATTTTCTTAAAATTCCTTATAGTTTAGGAGATATAGGAATTTTAAGGTAATGAGCTGCATAAAAAATTTCACTTTAATGTTTTTTTTATTTAAACAACACTGTTTTAAAGATTGAAGACTCCTGAGCACGAATCTTATTTTATTTTATTAAAATTCCTTATAGTTAGAGAAATATAGGCATTTTAATGTGATACAGTGCTTAGAACGAATCTGGGTTTATTTTCTTTAAATTCCTTATAGTTTAGAAGATAAAGGCATTTAAAGGTGATGAAGTGCTGAGCACGAATCTAAACTGATTTTCTTGAAATTCCTTATAGTTTAGGACATATAGGGATTTAAAGGACATTTGATGCATCAAAATTTACCTTAATGTTTTTGTAATCATTTCAACAACACTTTTTTAAGACTGGAGTGTTCTGAGCATGAATCTGGGCTTATTTTCTTACAATTACTAATAGTTTCGGAGATATAGGCATTTTAAGGTGATAAAGTGCTTAGCACTAATCTGGGCTTATCTTCTTAAAATTTCTTATAGTTTGGGAGATATAGGCATTAAAAGTACATTAAGTGCATACAAAATTAACTGAATGTTTTTAAATTATATAAACAACACTTTTTGCAAGATTGGAGTCTTCTGAGCACGTATCTGAGCTTATTTTCTCAAAATTCTTTATAGTTCACGAAATATAGGCATTTTAATATGATACAGAGCTTAGCAAAAATCCAACTTTATTTTCTTTAAATTCCTCATAGTTTAAGAGATATAGGCATTTAAAGGTGATAAAGTGCATACAAATTTATTTTAATGTTTTTTTTTTATTATTTAAACAACACTTTTTGAAAGATTGGAGTCTTTAGAGCATGAATTTGGTCTTATTTTCTTAAAATTACTTATAGTTTAGGAGATATAGGCATTTCAATGTGATAAAGTGCTTAGCACGAATTTGGGCGTATTGTCTTGAAATTCCGTATAGTTTAGAAGATATAGGCATTAAAAGGTGATTAAGTGCATACAAAATTAACTGAATGTTTCTTAATTATTTAAACAACACTTTTTTAAAGATTGGAGTCTTCTGAGCACGTATCTGAGCTTATTTTCTTAAAATTCTTTATAGTTTACATTCAAGTTAAATTTTTATGCATGTCATTACCTTTAAATGCCTATATCTCCTAATCTATAAATATTTTAAAGAAAATAGTCTAAATTCGTGCTCAGCACTTTAACACCAGTTAATGCTTATATCTCCTAAACTATATGGAATTTTTAGAAAATAATCCCAGATTCGTGCTAAGCACTTTATCATCTTAAAATGACTATACCTTCTAAAATGTAAAAATTTTTAAGAAAATAACACCAGATTTATGCTGAGGAGACTTACATCTTTAAAAAAGTGTTGTTTAAATAGTGAGAATAAATAAAGTTAAATCCTAAACAATAAGAAATTTTAAGAAAAAATGCTCAGATTTTTGCTAAGCACTTTATCACTTTTAAATGCCTATATCTCCGAAACTATAAAGAATTTTAACAGAATAAGCCCAGATTCGTGCTCAAAAGACATGCATTTAAAAAAAAATTTGGTGTGAAAAATATTAAGTTAAATTTGTATGCATTACATGTCCTTTAAATCCCTATATCTCCTAAACTATTAGGAATTTCAAGAAAATAAGCCCAGATTCGTGCTGAACACTTTATCATGCTTAGAAGACTAATCTTTTAAAGTGTTGTTTAAATAAAGAAAAAAACGTTTAGGTAAATTTTAATGCACTTCATCACCTCTAAATGCCTGTATCCTACAAACTATATAAAATTTAAAAAAATAAGCTAAGATTCGTTCTAAGCACTTTATCACCTTAAAATGCCTACATCTCCTAAACTATAAGAAATTTGAAGAAAATAAACCCAGATTTCTGCTAAGCTCTGTATCACATTAAAATGCCTATATCTCGTAAACTATAAAGAATTTTAAGAAAATATGCTTAAATACGTGCTAAGAAGACTACAATCTTTCAAAAAGTGTTGTTTAAACAATTTAAAAACATTTAGTTAATTTTGTATGCACTAAATCACCTTTAAATGCCTATATCTCCTAAACTATAAGGAATTTAAAGAAAATAAAACCAGATTCGTGCTAAGCACTTTATCACCTTGTAATGCCTATATCTCCTTAACTATAAATAATTTTAACAAAATAAGCACAGTTTTGTGCTCAGAAGACTCCAATCTTTAAAAAACTGTCGTTTAAATAACGAAAAAACATTGAAGTTTAATTTTTATGCATGTCATTACCTTTAAATTCCTATATCTCCTAAACTTTAAGGAATTTTAAGAAAATACGCCCAGACTTGTTCTAAGCACTTGATAACATTAAAATGCTTTTATCTCCTAAACTATAAAGAATTTTAAAAAAATACGCCCAGATTCATGCTCAGAAGACTCCAATCTTTAATAAAGTGTTGTTTAAATAATTAAAAAAACATTAAGGTAAATTTTTATGCACTTTATAACATTTTAATGCCTATATCTCCTAAACCATAAGGAATTACAAGAAAATAAGCCCAGATTTGTGCTAAGCACTTTATCACCTTAAAATGCCTATGTCTCCTAAACTATAAAAAATTTTAAGAAAATAAGCCTAGATTCGTAATTAGCACTTTATCACCTTCAAATGCTGATATCTCCTAAACCATAATAAATTAAAAAAATAAGGATAGATTCGTGCTTAGGAGACTTAACTCTTTTAAAAATTGTTGTTAGAATAGCAAAAAAACATTAAGGTCAATTTTTATGCACTTTCTCACCTTAAAATGCATAAATTCATAGATTCGTGCTCAGGAGACTCAAGTCCTTTGAAAAGTGTTGTTAGAATAGCAAAAAACCTTATGGTAAATTTTTATGCACTTAATCATTTTAAAATGCATGAATCTTCTAAACTATCAGAAATTTCAAGAAAATAAGACAAGATTTGTGCTTAGCACTTTATCACCTTTAAATGCCTATATCTCCTAAACTATAAGAAATTTTAAGAAAATAAGCTAAGATTCATGCTCATAAGACTTTAATCTTAAAAAACGTGTTGATTAAATAATAAAAAAATTAAGGTAAATTTTGATGCCCTTCATCACCTTTAAATGCTTATATCTCCTAAACTATAAAAAAATTAAGAAAATAAGCCTTGATTCGTGCTAAGCACTTTATCACCTTAAAATGCCTATATCTCTTTTAATATAAGGAATTATAATAAGATAAGATTCGTGCTCAGGAGTTTTTAATCTTAAAAAAAGAGTTGTTAAAATAACGAAAAAACATTAGAGTTAAATTTGTATGCATGTCATTACCTTTAAATGCCTATATCTCCTAAACTATAATAAATTTTAAGAAAATAAGCCCAGATTCATGCTAAGAACATTATCACATTAAAATGCCTTTATCTTCTAAACTATACGAAATATTAACAAAATAAGCCCAGATTCGTGCTCAAAAGACTTAAATCTTTCAAAAAGTTTTGTTTTAATAATGATGAAAAATAAAGTTAAATTTTTATGCATCACATGTTCTTTAAATGCCTATATCTTCTAAACTATAAGGTATTTTAAGAAAATAAGCCCACATTCATGTTCAGAAGACTCCAATCTTTAAAAGTGTTGTTTGATTAATGAAAAAAAACATTAAGGTAAATTTAAATGCACTTTATCACCTTTAAATGCCTATATCTTCTAAAGTATAAGAAATTAAAAAAGCCCAGATTCGTGCTAAGCACTGAATCACTTAAAAATGCCTATATCGCCTAAACTATCAGGAATTAAAAAATAAGCCCAGATTCGTGCTCTGCACTTGATCAGAAATTTTTTCAAAAAGTGTTGTTCCAATAGCGAAAAAACAAAAAGTTAAATTTTTATGCACTTTATCACCTTAAAATGCCTATATATCCTAAACTATAAGAAATTTTAAGAAAATAAGCCCAGATTTGTGCTAAGCACTATATCACCTTCATTGCCTATAACTTCTTAACTATAAGGAATATCAAGAAAATAACATCATATTAGTGCTCAGGAGACTTGAATCTTAAAAAAAGTGTTGTTTAAATAGCGAAAAAACATCATGTTAAATTTGTTTGCACTTTATCTAATTTAAATCCCTATATCTCCTAAACTATAAGGAATTTCAAGAAAATAAGCCCTGATTTATGCCTAGAAGACTTCAATCTTTAAAAAGTGTGTTTCAAATAATAAAAATAACATTAAGGTAAATTTTTATGTACTAAATCACCTTTAAATGCCTATATCTCCTGAACTATAATGAATTTAAAGAAAATTAGCCCAAATTCTTAATAATCACTGTCTCAACTTGAAATGCTGATATGTCCTAAACTATAAAATATTTTTTTAAATAAGCATAGATTCGTACGCAGAAGACTTAAATCTTTCAAAAAGTGTTGTTTAAATAACAAAAAAACATTCAAGTTAAATTTTTATGCACTTTATTACATTTAAATGCCTATATTTCCAAAACTATAAGAAATTTTAAAAAAATTAGCATAGATTTGTGCTTAGGAGTCTTCAATATTTCAAAAAGTGTTTTTAAATAACGAAAAAATATTAAAGTTAAATTTTTAGCACTTCATTACCTTTAAATGCCTAAATCTCCTAAACTATAAAGAATTTCAAGAAAAAATAAGACCAGATACGTGCTAAGCACTTCATCACCTTTAAATGCTGATATTTATTAAACTATAAGAAATTTCAAGAAAATAAGCCTAGATTCGTGCTCAGTAGACTTAAATCTTTAAAAAATCTTTATAAAAACAGCGATATAACATGAAGTTAAATTTAAATGCACTTTATCACATATAAATGCCTATATCTCCTAAACTATAAGGAATTACTAGTAAATAAGCTTAGATTTGTGCTCATTACTTTATCACCTTTAAATGCCTATATCTCCTAAACTATAATGCATTTTATTATAAGAAACCCAGATTTGTGCTAAGCACTTTATCACCTTTAAATGCCTTTATATTCTTAACTATAAGGAATTTTAATAAAATAAGCTAAGATTCGTGCTCAGGAGCCTTAAATCTTTCAAAAAGTGTTTTTTAAATAACAAAAAAAATTTAAGTTAAATTTGTATGCACTTCATTACCTTTAAATGCCTATATCTCCTGAACTGTAATACATTTTAAGAAAATAAGCCCAGATTCGTGCTGAAAATTTTATCACCTTGAAATGCCTTTATCTCCTCAACTATAAGAAATTTTAAGAAAATAAGCCCAGATTTATGCTCACAAGATTCCAATCTTTCAAAAAGTGTTGTTTAAATAATAAAAAAAACTTTTTGTTAAATTTGAATGCACTTTAAAACCTTTAAATGCCTATATTTCCTAAACTATAAGGAATTTAAAGAAAATAAGTTGATATTCGTTCTCAGCACTTTATCACC
>JAQIXS010003683.1:0-17333 GCA_034700785.1 Rossiulus vilnensis | reverse complement strand
GTTCATAAAGGACGATCGACGTTAATGAGGGAGCACACAAATCAACAATCGCTGCGGCTGAACTATACGTGTAGAACGGTTGAAAATCCTTAATTAAATCAAAAAACCCACCCAGTTAGCAAATATGACGTCTTTATAAGTCATTTTTTGTTACCGGACGTGATCCTGGTTCATAAAGCGACATCATTCATTGGTCATTCTTTTCTCATTATAATGGTACAAATTTCCACCATGGTTACAGATTTCTGGAATAAATTAAGAAGTGCCAAACCATAAAATCGTAAATGTCCATTCCAAAAAATAAGTTTTTTTTAGCTTTATACACTTTAGGAGCCATTTCTCACCTGCTTTACTGGTGAGGAAGCAATTGGGACTCCCCCCCCCCCCTTCCATGTATCAGAGAAAGTGTTTTTCTTCGAAATTTTTACGAAAACCTACATGTAAGTGCTGTGACACTTGAGACATTTTTGGACATGTTGCGCAACACAAAACAGTGTTTAGGTCACACATCAGCATTCTTTGTTGTGGTGAAATTAAAACCGTTTCGTGTTGCACAAGTTGTTCAACAATGTCTTAGGTGGCACGCACTTACACAACGTTTCACTAAGTGCTCGTTTCTGTTTTTGAAATGAAACGCCAATGACGTACATTAGTGCTAGTTATGTACTATAGAGTGAAGTTTTCACCTCTCCTTTTCTAATAGTTGTTCATTTCACGTTCAGCAGTAGGCCTACAGGTATCACAGCAGCCCTACTGCATATCCTTTTTTATAAAATACACTTTTTATAATTCCTGCTTGCAGCTAAGCCCTTGAAAAATGCAAGTAGACACGAATTGTAAGTCTTAATCCCAACTATTATTTCTTCGTTATAAACGCAAATTTGCTGCTTCGATAAGCTCGGCAAGATTGAAGCAAATCTTCAAATGTAATGAGCAGAAATCAGGCCTATAAATGTAGCTCCAAGATTAATAAGCCCGGAAGTGGAGGAAAACAACGGTAAGAGGGCCTTCTACCGCCACGCGACGTGTTGCATCGCGAGCATAATGAAGTTTGAAAACTGATAAAGTGAATACAAAGTGTGTGTATATCGTGAATGGCTATCGATTTTGGGCCTGGTATAAAAATGTTGCTAGGCCATAAGATTGAAATTCACGCTTCATCGCAGATATATTTTCTAGATAAACTTTTGACTGCATATTCAGTCATGCAACTCTCACGCGTTCGCTATATCTCTCTACGGATTTCTTATAATGCCAAAGAATATATTTCTAGCGCTTTCTTCCTTTTAATCATAATACTATGCAACTCGACATAATTTGATCATCGACATTTCACCAGTTAAAAAAAGATATACATGTATGCACAAAGTTAATTGCGATTGAAACAAAGACGTTGGTTACCGATTCAGAAGCTTCAAAAATTCAATTCCCCATGCTAAAAAGTGAGAAGAGTATAAGAAAAATACAACGCAATTCGCAAAAATCCAGCCGTATTGCTACGAGGTCGTTCATATGCAAAAGAAATGTATGCAAATTAAGGCAATATTTCGTTTCATAATCTATTTCAATACATTAACAGACCAATAATTTAAAACGCAAAGTTACAGAATTCGTGCATTTTTGATAATTTTGTAATTAAATGCGAACGTCACTTACATCACATTAACTTTCATACCACTCCCGAAACACGATATTTGGGATGAATTCAATTTAGAATTTCCTGGATTTTTTTATATTTATTGAAACGGTTACATAAGCTGGTCATAGTCGATTTTGAAACACGAATGAAATCAAGAATTAAGTAATTAAATACTGTACAATTCCACTTTCATCAATGTATATTGATTAGCAAATGTTTAATTTTTCAGTCAAGGTTATTTCCCAATCAAATTCGAACGTTTCTTACATCACATAAACATGTGCTAAACTAATCAGGAAACACGACATTTGGGCGAATGTAAATTGTTATCGGATAGGCCTCATGATGTAACCGCAGGGTTCAGGTCAAGTTAATGATGCCTGTGAACCACGCACGTGCCCACTATATTAATTTCAAAAACTTCAACAAATGCATGATTGCTCGCCCTATTTCAATAGCGAATTGGACAAAGTCCAGTAGAGTGTTGATCATTATTATTATGGCGTATCACGCGAATTCAGTGCAAATGTCATAAACCTTTTCGTTTTAATAATGCAATTTTAAAAATGTCATTATGAAGATCAAGTCGAATTTAATTAACTTTATGACCGCTGGAGTACTATCCAATCTAACCCTACGAGGCGAAATGTTATCTTTTAAATAGTAAAAACCAAAATTTTTGTGGTTATCTTAATTTTCTTCGATTCTTTAAGAGTGCAGTTTAATCGTCAAAATAGTTCATCGAAGAATACGCTTGGCGAACGCTGCGTCACTCTTCTTACAAAACCAGCAGGAAGTTGGAAAAAGTGCATTTTCTCCTCAACTTCCTGCGCGCTCTAAAGAGCCAGCTTCAAAATCATATTCCTCTTATAATTCGTTATTCATGCGCATAAATTTTCCATCTGTTATTGGCAGGTGTTCCGCACACGACGTATTTACGCCGAAAACATGAATATTTTGAAAGCATGAAACACAATGGAAAGAACGAGGCAGGAGCGCCGCAACTCCACCTTTCAAATACAAGACTATTATAGGTTGGAAAGAAAAAAAATTGGATGGATGGAATCATGGATAGTCGACGTGTTGGCCATATTAAATTCAAAGCTATTTCGTTTTCCATTTTTTTTATGAAAAATACGCCAGTTTTACATATCTCATCATCTTATTCTAAAAACCGACAGCGAAAGATACAAGCTGATTACTCGTGCCCTGCTGCTAGCCACCATGAATCTAAGATCTTTGAGGATGCCATTAATAACATAGCGGTAAACAGCATTATCCGCAAAATTTACACTTAAAAGAAGCGCAATTCACAGCCACTGGTTAACGATAATCCGATTAGCCGAACAATTTAGTAATTTAACTCTCATGGGATCATGGGATAAATTAATAAATGAAGCGGTTAAAGTTATAGAGGTTTACGTCAATTCTGGTGGAAATATCAGTAGATACAGTACAGTATATCAATACAGATACTGATTTGTGGTGACATTAGTAAAAGTTTAGTAACATCACTAAGCAAACTGATATCAGTAGTTCAAAAAAAGCTACATGCTACTATATACATTATAGTGATATCGCTATAAAAATACAACAGGGATTTCACTACGCATACCGATGTCATTAGTCTGATATCCGTATAGAATCATATAGGCTACTGATAGGTTTCTATTTTTAGTGAAGTGCAAAAATAAAATCTAGACTACATACATGTGCAAGTACATGTATGTCAAACTTGCCGTATAACACCAACAGAAGGCATCACAAGTTGGATTTGATGCATTTTAATCTATGTCAGTATTTCAGACTACATCTAACAAAACCTTTAATATCTCAATTAAGGGGAATTGTGATTTAAACCATGATTTTAACCGTCTCAAATAATCTTTGATGATGAAAATCGCTCTGAAAATGCATTTTTGCGTATAATAACTAAGCAATGACCAACAGGTGGCGCTGGCTACCGGTGCTTCTTCGCCAGCGACCCCAATTGTCAATTCGCGAATCTAAAATGAGTTGCAAACTTAATTTCGCTAGTCAGTTCTGACATTTTTAGATCATCCTACGGCCACTGCTGACCGGAGAAAAACCAAATCAAATACGTAAAAATAGCCCAAATAATTATACATGTAATAAAAGCAGCAGGAAGTGCTGTTAATTGGACAGCTGGGTTGAAAAATGAATGCTTCGAGTTGCATAAATTGATTTTTTGTACGCCATAAGTGGTTTAACCCTTTAGCTGACAGGCATTTATTACTGCATCAAAATTGTTTTACTAAAATAGGCTAAGGGAGGACGAATTGCGAAGAAACAGCAGATCAAAACCGAAGAAAACAAGAAACTAACAATGGTGAACGAATTAATAACATTACATATGACAATGCTGCTATCTTATTTTCTATGAAGCATTTTAAAGTTCGTGAAACATAACTATTAACCCGTTATGGATACTTGACATAAAGCCTTCACGAAATAAAATTTCTTAATTCATTCAATTGAGCATTTTCTAGAGGCTTTCAAGCTCATAAAATCGATCCAACACTTTCGGTAATACGGAATTTCCTGAAAATGTTGAAATCTTGAAAATTGTAAAGCTGTTCCAAATTACACCTAATAATGGCGCTTCATGACTTATCACAAGACTTGACAGAAAACCAAAAACGGATTCCATGTACACATAAATAGAACGCATACAGGGTATCCAAGAGGCTAATTTTTCAAATCCACAACACGTTCCGTTAGCAAAGTGGAAGGGAACAATTCATCAGAAAAAAAGGAATAATTTTCCCTTTAACAAATAGGATCTAAAAGGAAATTCGGGCTCCTCCGAGGCAATTTGAGTAGCGAGGAAAACGTTTTTGGGGTCGTAGTAAAAAATGACTGCATGGATTAATCAATAAATTATCCGTTCTTATCGTTTTGCAAAATTCTGCGTGGACCGCCATGGAATGAAAATAATAAACGACTAGCGTGAGTAATAATTTAGCCTAAATCTCACTTCACTGACAGTTTCTGGGTTACGATGACATTTTTTCATCATGTTAACGCAAGCTACAAACATTTTGCAAATATGTTAAGGCCGACCAAAAAGGATGCTTCACATAATTATTATAATTGCTGAAATTATTTTTTTCCCGAATGGCAATCGGTTGTCCGCTAGGGTCCGCGTTATTTGTTATTGTTTGAAAACGTGCCGTTTATTTATAATTTTTTAAAAATAAATTTGATTTTAAAAAACCGTTATGCGACCTCAGATCCCCATCTTCGAAGGATTCATTGAGGGAAAAACCCTGCTTTCGGAGATTTTCGAGATTATGCAATTCAAACTGTATCAGTATTTGATAGATATCAATACATAAAAAAAATCATTCTATCAAAACATACCCACAAATGAAACAGCTGTTTTGGGCATGTTTAGAATGCGTGTCATATCAAAGAACTTAAGTCTATCACATAATGACATTAAAACGTGCTAGTTTTTGCCTTCTCATATAAAGTTTGGCATCCTTCAAATATCAAACCAAATGTAAAAACTGCCAAATTTCCATACTCGTAATGAACTTTCCTGACACTTCCAGACAATGTAAACTTTCCTGACACTTCCAGACAATGTAAACTTCCCTGGCATTTCCAGATACCCTACATTTTAATACGCATTTAAAGCAAAAATGTGTAGGCTACTATTTTTTGCATGGCCGGGCTTAAAATAACTGTTTACTAAATTCATCAAGAATTCTGCTTATTACATCAAAAACTAAGCCAAAACTAATCCTTGGAAATGGCGTCACTCGCCACACCCTCGGCTTCGAAGAACATCAATCTTGTTGTCGTGACGCTCGAGGAATTTCAATGGCCGTTGGCCAAACTGATTTGAAAACAAACATGGAAATGAAAACAGGAAATTAAGTCGTAATGGGGCGCTGGAAGTTCGTACTCGGTTAGTAAACATCATACAAAAAGTGCCACCGCCTACTATAGTAGTACACGCGTCCCGACTGAAGTTACCCAGGGTGCGATTTACGCGCTGCTCCGCTAGATGGAATTACTGTCGATTCTATAGCACAATTTCAACTTTTGAAATAATACATAAAAATATCAATGATTGATCAATTTTGTTTATTTTTTAATCTATGAATTTATGTGTGATAAAATCAGGTAATTCTTTTCAAAAAACATTGGTGAGAATTGAATTTCGGTGAGAACCATGTTCCGTTTTGGAATGGAGTGATTGTAACATTGGCCTAATCAGGCATGTTAAATGAAAATTTGAAAATAAAAAAATAAAAACGATAGGTTTCACTTCAAGTACATTTTCTCTTTTAAGAATTCCTTCCGGTCCCAATTGATTACGTAAATGCGGGGTATGCCCGCATATATTTTTTAAGTTATCAATGACTACTACGCTGCGAAGAAGTGGCTATTTCATCACCGCAATATAAATGCAAGAATGTGAGACTGGAAATAACAGACATTAAGATGAAGATAAACTGGCTTCGCCGATAGGATCGAGTCCCAAATATCCAGTATAAAAAGTTAACAGGATGCAGCAACAAACGAGCTGTTTTTTTTTGGCGCTCACAAATTGCCTCATTTCTTGAAAACGGCCCTTAAAAACCAGCGGAAAAATGAGCATTGGCTCGCAGAATTGCGATTCCGCAGGAAGCCGTATTAACGAGGCAAATACTTGGCAGATGCTTTTTTTAAATTTAAGATACGGAAGGCAAAATGCTTTCCGAAGCCGATGTTTCGCTACGCTAGCGAAAATATCGCATAAAAATGCGAGGAAGGATGGAAGGTGGGGTGGAAGGGGATAGAATTGGTTGAATGGAGAAAACCTCGTAATTTATAATTTCGTTAAGCTTACGCCTAACAAACAACGTATCGAGTGCAAGCCGACAAACTGCTATCTAATAAACAAGTTGGGTAAATTGCTTTTTTTTTTCTTGGTACAAGGCAAGAAAATGTGCACTGGTTATGAGCAGCATTCACGGAGCTTCTGCAAAAGCTACGGCGCTTCGCAGACAGCTGATCATTTCCCCAATTTAATGATTTAATGATGTGCGGTGTATTTGAAAATCTTCGAACTACGTCAATTTTCAGTATTTTTTGCATGATCAGGGTTCCCACCGAAATTCAATTTCAGCTCAACTTCTCTGACTTATCCAGGATTTTGGAAAACAATTCCCTGATTTTATCAAACTTGCTTACAGAACAACATTTGCCACTTACTGATGTTTTCATTTATGACTTCAACCTTTGAAAGCGTGCTGTGGAAAACAGGGGCATTCCCTATTATTAAGCAGAAGTGTGGCTATATTTGCCATCGTTAAGAGTAGTGTCATAAACAATCATTTGAGATTTGGCAATTTCTCTGACTTTTACAGCTTTTTCCTACATCCTACTTTCCCTGACAATTCCAGGTTTTCCAGGTCAGTGGTTACCCCGATAACATAATGCCATTTTTTATTAACGTCTACAAACGTCATTTTAATTATGGTTTATAATGTGTTAATGATTTGCTAATTAGACATTGACGTTTCATTTTGATGTCATCATATGCTGAAATGTGACATTTTGAGATCAGATTCAATCCCTTACTGGCTTACTTAATCAAAATGACGTGACTTTTGTCAAAAATAAACATAGGTCATTCGCATCATTTGTGGTGGGTTGGGGCTACACTGGTGAAAAGATCAGTATGTGATATATACATTATAACATTAGTGATATCACTGTTTCTATATATTGATATCACTATCATGGTGTGCTTCTTAAACTACTAATAAAGTACATTATGGTCAGTGATATCACTAATTTTTTTACCAATATTACCACACATCAGTATATTTGTACTGATATATTCTGATCCTCCCACCAGGGTTGCCAACTTGCCATGCTCATTCTCATTCGTGCGAGGCCCAACAGCGAAGGGGGTCGAGATCCAGCTAGACCTGCACCGCAAGCAGCGACCACAAGTGGACCATTGAAATGACCTGTCCCAACTCCTGCGATTGTCATGTCAGTCCTCGAGTGGAAGCGCCGTACGGCGTATTTCGACTGGAGGAGGACACAACAAAAGAGAAAAAGAAGAATGGAGGAGAAGAAGGAGAAACGCACTTCAATGCGGAATTGAAGGGCGGAAAAGCAGCCGGCAGGGTTCATTAACTCCAATTAATGGCGGAGAGGATTGGGGCCTGGGTCAACCCAACGCACCCCGATATAACAAAATACAGCAAAAAAGAAGAAAAAAAAACCCGAAGATGGACAATGGCGTCTATTCACTGGGCTTCCAAGAAAGGCAATTATCCCAGTCCAAAATAACATCATGCTAGATCCGCTTTATATTACGATGTTCGCCCAACTGGATCGAGCAGTACTTTAGTTCGCAGAATTGATGGAAAAACTACTTGCGATGGAAGAAAGTTATTTGTACGATTTCAGCTGTCAATACAGGATCAAATCCTTCTCCGAAGAGGAAGGATGGATATAGAAATATATTCCGGTTTACGGCGACCGTATTCATGTACAGTATATAAAAAGAAACCATACATATTAATTGATAACTGAACGAAAACCCTTACAAATTAATGAAGTTGGAGTGTCCTCCGTTGATGTGACCTTTTCGAGTTCGAAGTTGTGGAACATGCTTGTTCCACTGCACAGAACTCGAATTTGACTGCTTCTGTTGGTGTTCCACAGTTACTTGAAAAGTTTAAGCTTCCAAGCTGACTTGCTGTTTGGTCAACATTTCACCCAATCATTTCTAATATTTTTTCTTGAAAGGAACTGAGAGGACATGTACAGCATACATGCGGTAAGAAAAACATTTGAGTAACCACCTTGGTATAGCTGAGGACGTGGTCTCCCGAGGGAAACAAGGGTTTCCCTGGTGGAAATATCAACATAAAATTCAGTGATATCAGTGCAAATACACTGATATTAGCAAAACGTTTAGCGATATCAGTAAGGTATACTGATTTCAGAAGTTCAAAAAACCACTATGCCACTATAAATATAGTGATAGTACTAATGTTGCCATAGTGACATCAGAACAGAATCTCATACTGATCTTTTCACCAGGATTCTCACGCTCGGAATCACCATCCGGAATCATCTCCAGTGGGAGATGATGGGACTTTGAAAAATATACTTTGCCTGGGCTTAGGACAGCCCCCTAAGCTAACAGAAATTCAGTTTGGCAATGTGAACGGTGCCCACAATAACGCGGTGGTAACTACCAAATAAATTGGGCTTGATGGATCCTTGCTGATAGTTACAGTAGGATACTGAGTTGAACTGAAATTGAAGGGTGGCGCCACCAGCGCTGCTCAGCTTTTGCAAATAATTGCTCCGGCTCTGTCATGTTAATTCTGCGCCATTTAATTACGCGCATTTAACGAATCATTTGATGGTCTCGTAATTCCCCCACCAAAAACTAATAATTGCTCCATTATTTCCGCTGAATTTCAAATTTCGGCTCGGCGAATTTTGAGCGCAACCGAGCGAACTGAACGACGAGGCTTAATCCCATTAGCGGCGACGCCATTTTGCGACGCGACGCGGCGCTTCTGCTGCCAGCGTTTGAAACAGTTGATCATGCAGAGCGAGGAAATCGGCCGATGTTAATTATCAATACAAATTAAACGGCAACAATGACAGCGCCAGAGTCAGGAGTAAAATGCACTCCAAATTTCTCCACGCTGATAATCAGGCTTCCCAACATAACGCCGCATTCGACAAATGTGAGTGACTGACGGCTATGCAGTAGCATTCAGGCAGAAGGAGTGTCATGACGTCATATCCTGCAATCCCGAAAAATTAAATTGACGATGAAATGTTGCAGAAATGATATATGAACAATGAAAACGAGCCATTTTTAATAGGAAAATGAAACAGCACAAAAGAATGTCATCGTCGAATTCCCCAAATGGCATTTTTTTTTGGTAGTTGGGTGTACTGTGATTAATTGATTGCATTAGATAAAAGTGTTATTTTTCAGGGTTCCCATGGAAAGTAAATTCTAAGCAACATTGACTCTTCCAGGTTTTTATAAATATTTCCCAAACTTTATTAGAAATGTTTACAGAATAAAAAGAAAACATGGACCAATATATTGATCTGATATTTTTAGCCGATTCATTATATGGAAAATAGGGAAATTTCCTATTATTGCATAGTTGTGACAATACACGCCCTCTTTTCAGCAGTATCATAAACTCATTTGAGATTATGATGAAAATGTCCCCGACTTTTGTATGAAAATTGAAACTTTCCTGACGTTCCCAGGTTGTTCCTACTTCCCTGACAATTCCAGGTTTCCTTTGAAGCATTCACGTTCCGCATATTTTAACAGCAACGTCTCTGTTCAAAAATTGGACGAAAGAAAGTACAGTTCAGATTTCGATGCGATGTTACTCTGAACAGAACTGAAGACTTATCAACCAGGAAGTGAAAACGAAGCCGTAAAGCGAAGGTCGGCGGCAGAGATCGCGCCTGCTAGGTGGCGCTGCGTGTGTGCCAAGTGTGTACACTTTGCCAAAATCGGATTCAATTCAAGACAAAAAAAAAGCACTTTTGGGTAATGTCCAAAGGCAGTTGTTCGCGCCAGCATAAGCATTGAGACAACAATCGATACTGGCTTTCACCCAACACTAACTGACCAACAGAGATCGCTCAATCTTGCGCTCTGTATACACGCATTGCCGATGCAGAAGCAGCATCCAAGACCATGATGACAAAGTGCTTCAATAAACACGCGGCATTAATATATTACACCCACGATAATATCGCTAATAACGGACGATGAACAACTGTTTGCATTTCGCCCTTGGCCACTTTAGCCAAAAACGATAGTCTGTAAGGCAAAACATTGGCATATTACGTTGTAGGAGCAGCAGAATCAAGGTGGCAGACACGGTCACAAGACAGCTCTCCTTGACCTCAGCCTCCATCGGTTCTGACGTTTGAAGTTCCGTCTTTATGTGCGTTGTAAAACTAAGGCAATGAATGTATTGAGCGACCTTTTTTTTTAATAGGATGCTAAAGATGCTAAATAGGTATCTGTAGTTAAAACCCAAATTTAAATTTGTGGAAAATTTTCAAGTTTTAATCTGATATTTGGGTGAACGGGAGGGGGGGGGAGCTATTGTAGATAAATGAAAATGCAACGAATAACTCGTCCTTTCCATATCAATTGCCCCATGAATATTCACATATTCCTCTCCTAACGTTACACCAAATTAATATCAGCCACCCTTTAGCGCTGAATCTCTAATATTCAACATGTACATGTATTTGTAGAGAGTTACAACACTGAATGTATTTCTGTATTCAATCTGATACGTATTGACAAACCAAATTCAGTATTGTGTCTAAATAAAAATCACTTGAGATATTTAATGACATCAACAATACTTAAGCCTTGGGGAACAATAATAATAATAATAAAAACGGAAACTACGCCTGGAATTCCACTCAGATACTATTGACAATTTCTCAATGAAAATCATTTCAGTTATTTTCTTCGTATTCTATATCGCTATAGGCCTATCTACCATTACTCTTGACGTTTTCTTAAAAAACAATTCGTTTGGGTTTTTTCATTATACACATATGTACTATCACATCCAAATGGGAAAATTTGAATCCATGTTGTAGGCGCTATTAATCCATTCACCCCTTTTGTCATCATAAGCTCACCCATATCGTGGCCCAAACCGGAATATCGCTATTGTCATTTCCCAATTGTACTTTTACCAGTACAGTACAAGAAACCCCCTGCATGCACTAGCGATTGTGTCGCTGGCAGTTTCGGCCAAATAATTTCGCTTTTGAATTCGCGCAGCCCGCATGGAATTTTAGCCAAGTGGGTCGTAAGTGCCAGCAAGCATCGCGAATTGCACTTTTATGGTTGACTGCATGCGACGGAAATAGGGGTTACTTTCGCACAAGGTCCTTCTACGTCTATACACCGCAGCCCACAATAACGCTTAGCCGAAGGGCGTAGGGTGTAGGCCTGCCTACTTTAGAAATTTAAATTTAGTCGCACCAGGCTGCCATAATGAACCAGGGCACGTAAAACTACCCAAGCGAGAAACAAAAAAACGAAAAATTGGCAAAATGCAGTAAATGTAAGGTGCCGTTCAGCTCACAAAGGACATTCGAGGCGGAGTGACTACTAATTTTCGCAAACGAAATTCCCCGAATTTTCCAGGGTCATTTTCTCATCTTATGACTAGGTTTAACTGTGGTTACGAGTGTAACATCAAGAAAAGAATTGATTTTGTGGATTATCCTTGATCCATGATGCTCATCAGGGATTCAAATTTGGATCCATCCATTCTTTATTAAATGAGCACTTCCAGGATTTAAGACACCTTAGGAAACAAGGAGAATGCTACACAAGTGTAAGCAAGGAACCAAAGCAACAATTTAAAATAATTTGCAAATATGCGTAACGTCCTTTAAAAACTCGAAACTGTCTTTTACCTAAGAAATGCCTGCCTAGTAGAAATTATACTAATGCCCATAAACATTGTACGGAAAAAAGTAAAAATAACTATTGCACTTACAATTGGAAGCCTGTTACTACATAAAGCAAATTCAAAATCAAATTAAAATTGTAGATCTGATTCATAGAAGCAAACAGAATGCCAGGATGTTTGGTGGTTCCACCATCCCATAAGCAAAACCATAATGGTGAAATTGTTAATTGACCAATCAATTTTTGCTTCAAAATTATAATAAAAAATACGAAATAAAGTCGGTATTGAAAAATCCCAAATCAATTTTCCCTGAGTTTTCCATGTTAGCAGCCACTCTGCGATGGTGGAAGTGGTGGAGTGAGTCCCCTTGGGCGGTCTCTTACCTTTTCATGAAATCTATCTAATTAAACGGACTGGAAGGAGCCAACCAAAACTAAATCGAATAGAAATGTTAATATTGCGTCCTTTTTTCCATCCTCCAAAAACCCGAGCCAGATTTGGCTCCAATCAGGCGTAGATGCGTTTAAGCGAGCGTGCATCCAATCTCGATAACTTCCGTTTCCGGTTGAACGCAGCTCGCTTAGGTCACTTCCCGCTATGACGTTGGACGCCCGTCTTTCCGCTTCCGCTCGTGGTTTTGCTGCCATAATTACGAGAGAGACAGTAAATTTTGTCGAAGACCGGTTCGTCGGAAGAAACTCCAGCGTCTAAATTCGACTTCCGGTGTGACATTCCATATATGCCCCCTGTCTTACTCCCCCTCCCCTTCCCCAGGAACGCTTATCTGCGACGGATTTCTATAATCGCAGCGAATTAATAATGTCAAAACTTGGTGGGATCCGTTACTAGAGGGAGAAAGAAGTTTTCTCACTGGCTCTTAAAGATGGCGGTCAGGTCATGGGAAGTGGTGGTCAAGAAAAGAATCCACCAGGTGGAGTTTTGCTCTTGACCAAATCATTGTTTACATCAAATTTGTTCACTGCGGTTTGTCGAACAAGTTATTAGGGGCTCTACACAACAAATTGGTATTTTTAGACCCCCTTTCCCTATATTGCTCAGATTTAGCATAAATTCTCGATTTTAAACAGGAAAAAATCAAAGAATGTTATGTCATAATGATGCTAGCATGAGTCGTCCTATTTCCTTAATTAAATTACATCACATTTCCACGTTAAATGAAGCCCGAATTTAATATAAACGGCGTCTTTCTTAGGGCATTTGAATTTCGACCTTATAATTAATAGATCACTTTGTTGTTAACGTTGTTGTTAACAGCACAAGTCATTAAATTGGTAGCTGATGACCAATGAGTGATGTAAAAGAATGATATCCATTAAAAAGTGATCTTAAAAGACGTTTTACCATCACACTAGACAAAAACTGGACGTCAAAATTCGCTGATTCCCCCATCATCGTACGTTCTTTATGGACGTCCCACATAACGTCAGAAAAACGAGGCTTGCAAAAACGTAAACAGATTTTCCACGCGTGTTTGGATTACGGGAAGATCCTATATAACGAGATTTGCCTAACGTAAATTGCATTTAATCAGAACTGCAAACAAACCCCCCCCTTAAAGAGGGTTAATGCACTTGCTTTTCCACCCGGTTTTATATATACACACATAATACATGTGTATATAATTCGTTCGGAAGCAACCGAAACGGCGGAGCTTCATTTCGTATGAAAATTAACGCTCCCGTTATTTTTTAAAAAAAATAACTATAATCGGGGATGCACACGATCTCGACGAATTACGCGGGGAAACGGGGTTCAAAACCCGCTCGTCAGCCGCCTTTTATGAGCCAAGCACATTGTTATTCCGTCTTAGCGCTCTTATAACAATCAAAGGCAAGAACTATTGATTCTAGGGAAGGCCATTGTGAAGGGGAAATTAAAAAGATATTCAGAGAAATCCGAGAGACATCTGCGAAGATGGCAAAATTAAACAAGCCACGAAAAAAACTAACCTCTTGCATTGCAGCTAGATCAAATTTCCTGCAAAATAACGAAAAACAGCCCCAGAGAATTCTGTCACTTACCTAGAAAATAAAAGGAGAAAAAAATTAACAAGCACGAAATATTTTCATCGCGATATAATGGAAAAATTACTAACGTACTATATTATAGAATGTAAATTTGATAAACTGCATTTCGTTAGTGGATCATGCATGGATTACCGGACTCAAGTCGCAAAGGTCAATCCATCACATTAGTCCAAATTGGAGGGTGGACAAACATTTTGAATGGCGTCTCTCAAAAAGACATTAAAAAAATAATTACTAGATCATTAATTAACTAGTTTAAAATGACGTCATTTGTAGTAGAGTTAATTAGTTACCAAGTCATTACATTACATACACAATTTAAGATCTTTGTCTCGCCTCCAATTTATTTTCAATTCAGTTTGTTTTTAAATTCAAACTCGTGAAATTTATCTTGATCAATCCCCTAAAACACTATCTTGATCAATCCCCTAAAACACTAGAGTTATCTTATGATTCCCGACTTCCCTTGGACAGTGGACACCCTGTACATTTCACTTAGTTCAGTAGTATCAGCGCGCTTTTGCTTACATGCATAAACGAATTAAATTAAAATGCATCTCTCCGCAACCCTGCATCACATATCTTTATATTGCATTTCCATTTTAGGTATGCAAATACCAGCTATTCTGCGTTCTATTTACACGAAAATTCGCATAAGAGGAATCCTAAATTTACGATTCGATGATGAAACTCCCGTCGGCCTGCATAAATAAGAGGTTAGACAGAAGACAATAAAACGAAGATGTCGCAGATAATAAGTAAGAAATTAAGTTACCAACCGGGGTAGAATAGCAAACGCATGAATGCTAGGCCTGCTTGTGGCAGCCTATTATGAACGACCCCGTGTAAATATTTCATATTCTCAAGAGCGAGCATACCGTTCACGCAACAATGGGAATTATGGAATTGAAGATTCCATTGCAAGTCCTTGCAGCCCAAGACTTTCAAGAACCTAGTGCAAATCTTTGCATTCCGAGAAACCCAAGAGCCTACAGAGAAACTCTCTGCATTCCAAAGAATTCAAGAGCCTAGAGGAAGTCTAAGATACGCAACAATTCCAGATGTTGGTGCAAAACTCCAACCGCGCAGTCCATGACAAGTAAAGATACATGGGTGCTGGCTTTGGATGCCCCTATCTCTTCAGTGCGTCTCCCCACGCAGTTTTGCTCGCTCGCTGGAACAGCAGGGCCGTCAAAAGCAGTCGCCCTTTTTAGTCCATGGACCATCGGAGAAAGAAATCTCACCGCTGGGGGATGCAAGCAACATTCGAGCCCATTTGTCGTTATCTTCCAGGGAAGAAGAGGAAGAGCCCGTTTGGGGCATAAATTCTGGATTCTTTCGCTAGGCCTGGCATCGCAACCACTTGAGAAAAATGCGTGTTATTGCACTTGGGGGTGCTCTTGGATGGCACGCGTACATCGTGCTTCAGAGGACTACAGGAGAACACGTTGCATCATGGTCTATGCATTCGGACGGAAATCTGCATGATATAAATCGATTTCAGAGAAATTCCATGAGAAAAATCAGCGACGATGTCGACGCGTAGCGTTTAGAGCTTATTGAGACTCGACTTTAAGAACAATGATAGAACCCTAGGCAAATTCAAAAGCCTTCAAAGACGAGGATTTGCCTGAATCGACCGCAAAATACAGGCTTAGCGAGCTGAAGAGCTGAAGAGCCAAAAGCCCCATTAGCAGCTAGAACGACATCTAGCGACAATTGATGGAGACAGACAAGCTTTACATGTACGGCGTAATCACAATGATACCCAAAAGAAGAAGAAAATGGAAGCTGTCCATAAAGGATGTTCGAGGTAGGAGCTGTGGTCAGTCACCGTCAGCAAATTCAGATGTCCGGTTATTTTTTTTATTTTGACGTAGTCCCAACCTTCCAATAAATTGACACCTATCAACAGGGTGTTTCGGGAGGAATAGTGAAGACGTTAGGCGGTGATAGTATATACTACTGAGTTTAAAAGTTCATACAAACACATAATAACATTGGTCCTATTTTCATTGGGCGCGGGAATACAGTTGTTTAAATGCTACAATTACACGTGATATTACCTTCATTGATAATTCTATTTTCACGTGTGCTGTACAGTTTCAAAGTAATTCTTCTCATGTCCACACCGAGATCAATACAATCCTTATTTCTTGGCAATATTCGACATTATCATGTCATCGGTTTCAGATTTGCAGTCGCCAAGTTCAGAAAGCTGTATCTATTCCACTTGTATCAATTAAATAATAAATCATTTGTCTTTCCTGAATACCACCTGAATAACATTTAAGTAGCTGTATCTACGCACTCATTGAAGGTTGGACACATGTTTACATACCGGTCATACACTCGAAACGAACGTCCATGCTATCACCCATTAACATCTTTACTATTCCTCGCGAAACATCCTGTATAACGACCAAATAAGACACCATCTCCGTAAAGAGATGCACCAGAATTGCGGACAATTTGGAATATTAAAAAACAACATTGGGAAAGAGTATGTTAAAGCGACTTTCGAGTGTCCTCACAATACTACTTGAGACGAATGAGTGTTGTTAGCGAAATGGTTTTCATTTCGTTACCTCCAGCCACCGAATTAACAACACGCTAATCAAACATGGTTAGTCAAGATGGGGGAGAAAGATTCCTGTCGACCCAAGGCGGCTTCATTTTATTGCAGCTGATGAAGGTGTTGGAGCAACCGACGCACTCGCTTTTGTTTCGCCGAAGGGATTAACAAGATTTCAAGGAGAAAATGTGCGGGGAGTAATTATAGGGAACATTAACGAGGTAGACTAAAACCAAAGTTGGGAAGAAAAAAGCTTTTCTTAGAGTTATAAATGGCTCCTTTTATGGCCAACCTGGGAAACAATAGCGTGGCTCTAGAGAAATCGCGTTGGCAACTGGAAATCCTTAAGGGCAGGATCCTCAAGGCAGCATCATTCATTCAGGGTGCCACCAGGAACAATAAGATGAACCAATTACACCAAAGAGCTAACAACCCCTTCTCACAGAAACGTTCATGGCATGGACTCACGCCATGGCGCACCCAAGGATGCAGGGGATGGTGGTGGGGGGGAAGGAATGTGAAGCACAGGGCACGTGTCCACTCTCCAGACGATCAAAAGCAGTCCATGATTTCATACTAGATAGATG
>JAQIXS010003682.1:0-17333 GCA_034700785.1 Rossiulus vilnensis | reverse complement strand
AATTTGGCTGCTCTCCCTGGATACATTCTTATTGATTCCGGCCACACGATGCATCGAGTAAATTACTCAGAAATACAAATTTAGTACTCTGGTGACAGCGAACGTTTTGTGGCAGGGAGGTGAAGTGCACGCATAAAAGGGAAAATGCGAGCAATCTTCCAACTTCCTATTCGGCTTTTTTTAAAAAAAATATTTTTCTTGTCCTCTGTTTGATCGGCATTTGTGTATCCTGTCGATTTGCTCGCATTCGCCGTCTTAGGAAATTGCGGGCGACGTGTAATATAGGTATGAGTAATTTTTCAGCTTGGGTAGTTTTTTCAAGGGGAGGGGGGGGCGGTCAATGCACCCCATTGTGACGATATGAATGGCAAAGAAACGGATAGACTGAGTAACTCTAAATGCACGGTTGTGCGTGTTGCCAAATATTGACGCAGTTTTGCGGTCGATTTCGTTACTCTGCGACCAATCTTACACATCAAACAATGACATTTCATTAAGCAGATTATATATATATATGTACATTCATCCAAACATTTAGAGGGTTTCGGTAGCATGACAATATCCCCAAATAGAGTGGACAGTGGTTAGTTGGCAAACAAGGTTGGGGCTCTTCAAGGAATCCCAAAAAAATGAGTCAAAGGCAGTTGGTCTAGACAGCAAGGTGGTCATCTTTACCAGGTTTTACTGTATCTGTTTGTTTCAGCAGGCAGTAGTGATATGCACGTGTCATACTGTGTCCGTGCCTTATCCTGAATTAATTCCCACTCTTTCGGGGGCAGCTTTTGCCGTTGACTATGCCCTCTTCCTCTGCTTCTGTTCGATTAAAATCTTGTTTGTATGCAGTACATTTATTAGCGTGTGTTTGTTGTTTAAAAATAACCCAAATTCCGTCAACTGAGCGGAAGTTTCTCTCTCGTGCTAATGGCAATGTCAGCGTGAATGGAATTGTTGGCATTTATTGTTTCTCTGCTTTCAAGTATCTCATTTTGGGCTTATCGACCAGATGGTTGATCAAATTCCATTGCCATCGTTGTTTTGTGTGAATGCTGCATTTTATCTCCTAATTCCTTCGCAGATAATCTTGTTGCACCGCATACTTTGTGGACGATCACTGCGCTGATTGCAATCACATCACTCTGTTCAGTTCTGGAGAACAAGAGGCTGTGATTGACAAAAGCCAATGAAACGTCCACGTGATCTGGTGTTTGATGCAGGAAAAAAAGGAAGGAATCCTTGAAATGCTTTTTTGTTTACGGGTTGTTACGGGGGACTGTAAGCAAGAAATTTCAATTCAACACAGTGCCCTTTTTGTCAGTAAGGACTTGTTATGGAAGCAATTAAAAACGAGATATCCTATTTGAAAAACAGCATTTAGCGTTTTTAACTTTTCAGATAGTAAATAAAAATGTCAGTAACTGGTAAATTTCTACATTTTATTCTATGAGCATTTTTTGATAGTCAGGGAAATGTTTGCAAAAAACCTGAAAAAGTCAGGGGATTTGACAATTCAATGTGGATGGAAACCCTGTAGTCGGTCTGATGCAATTTCCTTCGCTACGGTTACCGCTCTGGGTGGACCAAAAAAACTGTCGGAATTTGCAAAAAAATGAATTTATATATCCTTGAGATTACGTTTTATCCGATTATTCAATGATAATCATCGGAAGTGGAATGCTGCGAGTCATCAAAGAGCTGGTTACTATTTGTGAGCAAAATACAAATTCTAGCTTTGATTTTGAACAAGCCGGGAAAATGCAATTCAACCACGTTTAGGCTTTCTTAAGATGGTTGTGAAATGTTATTGTGACATAAGAAGTTGTAATTGAATTCCGCGCGCGAAACCTGCATGCTTCGTATCACCTTGGCTAATTTGAATTTTTGTTCTTCATCCAGGTTTTCCACTTTAAGGGCGGCTTAATGTTAGAAGAGGACGTTGCGGTCAAGCGTCTTCTCGCAGCCGTTCCCACCATCAGACTCCGGTAGGGAAGTTTGTGCCAAGAGTTTTGCACGTTTTGTGCGGATCCGCTCCTCCAGCATGCCCTCGTTGCCTAGGCAAGCCCAGCCCTGAGAAGCATGCGCTCTTGCGCGCTCCCTAGCAGCCTGCTGCGCTAAACCTTTTCCGTGTCATTCTCCCTCCCTCGCTTAGGCCTGGCAACCTGAAAGATCCGGAGATCTCGGAACTCTTCGACAAAAATGATCCGGAGAAGATATTTGCCGATCTGCGAGAAATCGGCCATGGGAGCTTCGGGGCGGTCTATTACGTGAGTGGCCAGTGTCTGTGGCAGTCCCTGCTGCGGAGGATGAACAACGCTAATCCTCAGTTTACGGTTGGATTTTTCAGGCCAGGAATACGAGCACGAAGGAGATCGTGGCCATCAAGAAGATGTCCTACACTGGCAAACAATCGACCGAGGTCAGTGCTGACATTTAAGTGTGTGAACGGATGAAGCGAATTATAGTTTGACATTTTGCACATACACATACCGTATTTACTTAAATAAATTACTAATTCGAGTAAATACTGTACTTTATTATAAATTAAATCCTGCTTTTTGTTTTAGTAGTTTTTCAAAGTTGATTCCTGAAAAATGCTCAGTTTGTTTCTCTGAAGGACTCATAGGGCTAATTACACCTCGGTTAAGCAAACCTTACTCCACTTTCAATATGGAATTTTCTTACTTTGAAAACACAACTTTCCAGATTCAATTTGTTTAATCTAATATCGACTTCATATCCAAATCCAGAATATTGAATTGTAAGAGGTTTTCTCATGAACTGAATTGTTTTTTTAGCCTAAAATAAAATGTGTTGCTCTTCCTAAAATAACCTTAAATAAGTAATCGAAATCATCCATGCTTATTTAAGTACATTCTCCATTTTTTTTTTTTGCAGAAATGGCAGGATATCATTAAGGAAATTCGGTTTTTACGTCAGCTGAAGCATAGGAATACCATAGACTACAAAGGGTGCTATATCAAGGAGCACACGGCATGGGTACGTCCCTTGATAATTTTTTGAGATGCCTGATAAGACGGCCTCTCGGGGAATCCGTCCTAACGATCCGGTCCTTGTTTTGCAGCTCGTCATGGAGTACTGTTTGGGGTCTGCGTCGGACATTATCGAAGGTGCGATCTCGGTCCGCTTGCGACGCAATCACCCGCTCATGCTCTGTTTGCTGACTTGTCCTTTTTACAGTTCACAAAAAGCCACTGCGGGAGGAAGAAATAGCGGCCATCTGCCAGGACGTGCTGCACGGCTTGGAATACTTGCACTCAATGGGGAAGATCCATCGGGACGTGAAGGCAGGCAACATTCTCTTGACTGAAAACGGCACAGTAAAGCTCGGTAGGTTTTGTTTACAATTGAGTCCAACTATTTTGACCATATTTTTTAAGAACATGTGGAGGGTTCACATGCACTTGGAAAGTCGGGGGAAATTCCTTGTGAATGTGCTCCAATGCTGAGTAAAAGGGGAATTTTCAGTTACCGTTCTAATGGAAGTGCTCAAAGTGCTAAATAAATGGAATAGTGTGATACAGTTTTTATAAAATAAATCTTCTTTCCGACGTTCTCGTGATTAACAGCATTTACAAGCACGTATTATGTGATAAATATAGCCAGCATCCACGATGATAAAATCGATTTGGTAAATGTTCGCATGCGATGGTCTTTTAATAATATTTCTTTAAAAAAAAAAGTAAAGGTAAAGAGGTAAAGGTGTTAATTAAATGTTCTCCAAAATGGTCAGCAATATTTTAAAAAAGATCTTGATGTATGAAAGCAGCTCAAAATTCTTGATTTGTAATCTTGTTTTTCGAAAAAGTCAATTGCTGGAGCCGCGCAGAATGAACCAACGTTAAACTCGTTTATAAATGCCAATGTTTTCCTTTATTTTACTGATAAAAATGCGTTTGCACAGTTATTAATTAATATTGTCTGGGAGCAGAATTGTTTTGTTCAAAAGTTCACTTGGGTTTGTCGGGAAGTTTGATTTTGTAAATATTAGTATGAACCCTGATGTGCGATTCCTAAATTCTCTCCCGTTCCTTCAGCCGATTTCGGTTCAGCATCCATCATTTGTCCAGCAAATTCGTTCGTCGGCACTCCTTACTGGATGGCCCCGGAGGTGATTTTGGCGATGGACGAAGGCCAGTACGATGGGAAAGTGGACGTTTGGTCGTTGGGCATTACGTGTATAGAATTAGGTAAGATGAGAATTTCATTCGAAATGCCAGAACATTTTCGTCCTCATCGAAAAACAACCTTATCCTCGTCCCGATGTTTTTTCAGCCGAAAGAAAGCCTCCTTACTTCAACATGAACGCTATGAGTGCCTTGTATCATATTGCACAGAACGATTCGCCAACTCTAGGAGCTGGAAGTTTGTGGTAAGCACCGTTAAAAGTATTTTCGAACTCGTCAAAGTGCTTTGTCCTTAATCTCATCTTTTGCCCATCTATTCTCCCGACTCAGGTCCGACAACTTCAGGCATTTTGTAGAACTTTGTTTAAAAAAAGATCCTGCCGATAGGCCAACGGCTTCAAGGCTTCTTAGTGTCAGTATTCACGTTTCGACATTCCATCCTGTGATTTACTGCCGAAAGAATTAGCGTTTATCTGACGTGGTTTTTGTGTTTTTTCGACATCGTAGCATCAACTTATATCTAAATGTAAAAACCACACAATTATCTTAGACCTAATACAAAGGACGAAGGCTGCCGTTAGGGAGCTGGACAACCTGAACTATAGAAAAATGAAGAAAATCCTGATGGTGGACTCGCATGACAATGAAGGCGGGGCTGTGGAGATGGAGGGAGATTCCACGGTAATGACGAGGAATGTTAATACCGTATTTACTCTAATTTTAGGAAAATATTCTTACTCGAAACAAAGGCGTACTTCCATTTTTTTGACATTTATGACTAATATCTTTACCGCTACACAAGCAATAACTTCCAGTTTAAACGATTTATGATCCCTCCCCCAAAACAAGACGTTTATCCTTTAATTTATTTTTAAATTTTAATGGATATTTGTGCCGTTTTAATTAATTTAATTTGTCTGGAATCTGCATTGTGGTCGTAGGAGGATGACCAAGCCGGAGGAGACAGCAGCCAGTCGGACAGCTTCAGCAGTAATCGGAGCGTCCAAAGCGGCGGAATCGGTGGCAGTAGCCAGGGCAGTAGCACTAACAGTCTTCCACCTGCTGCCGACGACTTGATGGCTTATCCGCCGTCACTCCGCGGCCAAAGCTTAAGGGTAATCTGATCCTTTTGATTACTGTTTCGTTCTATCGATAAATGAAGGAAGCTAGATTGAAAACCAGAAGACAGAATTCCTATATTAATAAACGACATGGTTTTTGCAGCATTCGTCGTCGAGCATATGCAGCATCGATCAAGGCGGAAACAACTTCGCGACCATCAGGACGACCACGATCGTCACCAATCAGCAGAAGGAACACGTGCAGGAGAACGCGATGCACGAGCAGATGTCTGGCTACAAGCGGATGCGACGCCAGCATCAGAAGGCCCTCATTCAGGTTAGCGCAGGCATTTTTAGCATCCCGATTACGCAATAGCTGCTGTTTGCGGGTTTTGACGTTTCTCGCGACTCGTCCCGTTTCGATTGTCGTAGCACGAGGAGAAATGCCGCCAGGAAATGGAGGAGCACAAGCAGAAGCTGGACAAGGAGTACGAGAACCTTCTGCAGCAGTTTGCCAAAGAGCTGGAGAAGTTTCAGGTGCGACACACGCAGGAGCTGGAAAGAAAGGTAAGCCTCGTATCCGAAACAAAACTTCGAAGAAATTGAGTTTCTCGAAGCCCCGATTGATCAGTGATTTCTTTCTTCGACCAGCAAAAGCAGAACCTCGCCTGCGAGAAGAAACTGGCCAAGCAGATCCAGCAGCAGCAGGACCAAGAGATGAAGGCGTTTCAGCAGCAGCAGAAGAAGGAATATAAGCTGAATTGCGAGAGAGTCAAAAAGGTGAGGGGACGAGAGCTCTGGCACGACATTCTTGCGCGGAACCTGGAATGCGGGTTCGATTCATCGGGTTTTCAATGCAGGAGTTAAGCGAGGAGACGACACCCAAGAAGCAGAAGGGGGACACGCTCCGCACGCACAAGGAGGGCATGCAGCAGATCCAGGCGGCGCAGGGACATCGGCTGCAGAAGGAGCATAAGGACTACTTGGAGCTGGAAATCAGGAAGTTCCGCAGAAGAAAGCTGCTGCAGTATCACCAGCTGGAACAGGATTTACTAAGAGAGGTAATTCGATCGGGGGACAAGGAATGTTTTTGCCTTCTTGTGTTTTCGGCTTTTAAATCGAGCTTCACACTGACCTGGAAAACCTGGAATTGTCGGGCAAGTAGCCAAAGAAAATGTGGCGAGTTCTGTTTCTGTTTACTTTTGGGATTATCCAAAAAAGGATGCGATTGATCGGCATTTTTGATAAGTGCGTGTATTTAGTTCTGGTGGAAAACTGTAAAGAGATTTCACGCAATACGAGGATTGGTACGCTTCATGATTATTACTTTGCAGGAATTGAACAAGCGGCAAGCTCAGCTGGAACAGGCCCACGCCATGCTTCTGCGGCACCACGAATTCTCTCAGGAGCTCGAATATCGCCAGCAGAGGACGGTCCATCAGCTGCGGGAGGAGCAGATACGCAAGCAACACCAAACCGAATTGACGAATCAGCAGGCGTACATGACGAGAGCCGACAATGAATTGCGCAAGAAACACGTGCTCGAACTGCGACAGCAACCAAAGAGCCTTAAGGTAGTTTGTAGGTCTTGTCCGCTTTACTCCCATTCCCCTCATTTCCTTCGATCGGTTCAGGGATTATCCAAGTGTTGGGGCTCTGACCAGTAAGGTTTTGCGTTGTTTTCCAGCAAAAAGAGCTCCAGATCCGGAAGCAGTTCCGTGAGACGTGCAAGATCCAGACGCGGCAGTACAAGGCGTTCAAGAGCCAGCTGCTGATGACTACTCCCAAGGAGGAGCAGAAAAGCGTCATCAAGAAGCTGAAGGACCAGCAAGTGCGCAAGTTGGCCATCCTCGGGGAACAATACGAGCAGAGCATCGCCGAGATGCTCCAGAGGCAGTCGGTGAGATTATGCTTTCTTGGACTCTTTTAGGCCTAGCTCGGCGTAAACTCGTTTGCTCCTGCTAAATGGTATCCGACATTTTAAGATCCGCTTGGATGAGTCCCAGGAGGTGGACGTTCGCCAGCTGAGGGAACAGCTGCAGCAGGAGTACGAGTTGCTCATCGCCTTCCAGAGCAAAATCAGGATGCAGACGGACGCCCAGAGGGGCAAGGAGAAGAGGGAGCTGGAGGATCGCGTGTCCGTGCGCAGAGCTCTCCTCGAACAAAAGGTGATGGATGATCTTTCAGTCGAAGTTACGGTTTTGCGATTTTTTTAAATTGTGTGTCACAATCTGAAATGTCAGGGAAGGGTAAGGTAGTCAAAGATGGTCAGGGAAAATCTCAATGTTTGCGCAAAAGTCAGGGGAAAAAAATGGATAGGGAGTCAGGGAATACTCAATTTTTGCTGAAAATCAGGGATATTCTGGGAAAATTTGCGTTTCCCAGTGTAATATTACGCAGTGTAAATATTAATATTTCCGTTTAGTTTACGGACAAAAGTGCGATTGCCCCGACGTTTGATTTTTCTACCGAATTTACTTTCGAAACGTTAGAGAAATTCACTTGGGCTGGTCAGGAAAAGTCGGGGGAAATCATTTCGGGTGAAGGTGCTAAACTCGTGCCTTTTACCTCTAAATCCGTAGATGAACGAAGAAACGCACCAATTCCACCACGAGCGCTCGGAGCGCATCCGCCAGCTGCACGAGCGCCAGTCTCGGGAGATTGAGCAGTTTGACGACGAGAGCGACAAGCTGGGCTTCAGCGCCCTCTCGCTGGCCGAGGCGTCCCACGAGCAATATCCGGACGATGACACGAGTTTCACCGGGAGCATGCTCAGCTTGGCGCACAGCAACAGCTCGAGTAAGTTCAACCGCGCTCAAACTTAGAAACCTTACATTTCACGATCACGGGGAAGGGGCACTTGACCGGGTTTACGTCTTGACGGCATGGCACTTTCCGCCATGGCTTTCGAGGTGTGCTTTGATGTTTCCAGGATCTTCTGGCTAGGCCACGAATCCTAAACTTACGAATTATGATCTACTTGGGTTCAACCGACACAGATTCCATCTCGCATTCAGTTCAATGCTTTCGGCAAGCAAATTGCCGTTTAATGAGACGGAATCGATGTACGCTAATTTATTAAGCGTTTACCATATCATTTGGTAGGCACCTTCGTCATTGCTAAGTTGGATTTCAAAAGTAATAACTGTCCATTTTGACAATCGGTATCTCGACTATCAGGACACAACAATATCGTTAGGACGTCATTGACAGTCTTCTGTTAGGTGACAAGTAGGTGACTGTAGGCTCCTCCTTCATATCGGAACCCCTAAAGGATTTGTTGAATAATATTGGGTGGGGGAATATCACAAAAAAAAACTAGCATTTCCGGAAACCAAATATCAGTGAAACGTGGGGCTAGAGTGAATTTTGCGCGTCTTTTTCGAGGGGGGTTAACTAGACGTAGCACCAGTGACTATCTGCTAATTGTCTGATTTTTCATTTGTGCCAAATGTCCTAAATATTTTTCATAAAATGTGGTTAGGATGCCTGCAATCTTAGGGCGACCATGCAGTAAGCCCATTAGCCTCCGCCAGTAACGAAGTCACCTTGCGCTTGCCGGAAGTATAGGTGATGCCTCGTACTTGTGAGTGTAGCTCGTTTAGAAGCTTCGTCTGCATTTTGTTTTGAAACGGTGTTTTTCTTTGTTTCTTTCGCAGACGGTGCCGTTGGAAGCGTGAGCCACTACCCGTAAGTCCATCGCCGTGCATTCGCATCCAATGTCGGACAGTTTTAACCGGATGCTAATCGGTCTAATTTTCGTTTGTCTTGTTATTCGTTCGCAGCTCGACGCCCCTATGAAAGGTCCGAGCGTAGCCCCTCGCTCGTTGCCGCTACCACTTCAACAACCCCTTTCGGACAAGTTGACAATGCGCGTTTCGTCGCCACAAACAAAAAAAAAGTAAAACAAAAGAAGCGACACGCAAGATGGAAAAAACGGAAAGTGCGGGAAAGACGAGCTCGTGACCCGGCAGGCGAATCACTTCTACGGGGTACCTGCACCAGTTAATCGCAACCGGATTTTTCTCATATCTCGTTTGTACAGGCATCGTTGGTCTAATATAATATTAGTATCGTTCTCTCACGCACGCACCCTGCACGTCTCTCTTGTCTCTTCTCCCGTGTTTCCGCGTGTGAGGCTCGTGCGACGCCAAGATCCGAGTGACTCGCTTCTGCCGAAGGGCAATTCCGCTTCCACTTCGAGGGAACCGAGACCGCCGAGTGCCGAAGACCGACCGCGCGTTTCATCGTCCGACTTTGTGCCAGGTTCCGACTAACCGCAAGCGGTGCCACCTCTTTTTTAACCCCTTCCTCGTGTCCTGCTAATTTCTTTTTTTACCACAGGGTCGGCTCGCGTCCGAACCGCCGGGCTCCCGGACCAAAGAGCCGCGATCGAAGCTTCCGGCCAAATCGGACTCTCGGACCTTTTTGTACGCTCGGTGTGTCTGCGTATGTATACATGTACATGTATATATGTATATATATATATATATGTATGTGTGTATGTATATCGAGTGAATTCGTTTTCGGGTTCAACTGTTTTTCACCTCGAATCACGGGGCGGTCACTCGCTTCCTCCTTTCGTTCACGATTTTTATTCACCCCCCTTTCCTCGAACCCCCGATTTGTTTTCTCTTCTTTTTTTAATATTGCTACGATGATTGTAATTTTTTTTCTTCCTTTCGTTTCGCGGATTGCACAGCGTCCCGAAAGGGAACATCGGTGAATTTTGATGTTTTATCTGCAACCCATGACAGTTTGCGAATGTTCGGTAGATGCGATTAAACATGCGGATTCGATTTCGAGGGGGTGCTAAGGTGAATGCATTTTTGAAGTCTGGATGCTTCAGTTTCAAAGGTTATTCTCTTCGAATCCGGTTGTGGGCAAGGGATGGGTTCGCTTCGCAAACGTTTGAGCACGACTGAAGAATTACGCCGAAACAGCTTGTATTCCGATTGTGTTTCTGGGCCACGTTGTTTCTGCGTAATTTTATCAGTTGTCGGTTTCTCGTGCTCAAAGGTTTATGAATCGCCGATGCTGGGAAACCGAAACTCAAAGATCTCAAACATGTTCCTGTCACATAATCTAAATTTCATTCAATTCCAGACTATTTGCTACTTGTTTCGGTGGCAATAATCTAGATTGTTCGTCGCAAAGTTCAACTAAGAATCCCTAGATGAAATAGGCTGTATTTTTAACTATCACCCAAACACTGTGTTACAATCTCAAGATTCACGCTTGTTCCTTTTCCTTATCGGCTGCTGCTGTTTGTGATTGACCATTGACTCGTACGTGAGGGCCGTCCCTTGTCTAGTCTGGGTGCGCGCAACGAGTTGACCGGGTCGAAATCACAGAGCGCTAGGTCCGGGTCCTGAGACATTGTTTTTTTGGTCCGACCTGGTACTTTCCGAGTCCTTTGCAGTTCAAAAGCCAGTCCACCAACTGGTTTTTGAAAGCAGGGAAATTAAGGTGGAATGGTCTTAAAGGCCCCTTTCGGCAATAATTGACCTGACACGGTGTTAGTCACGTACCGAGTAACATGTAAAACTAGTTTTAAGACACCTTAGAAGTGGGTTTTCGATGTCCTTGCCGATGCCCGCGATTGTCGGATCCCGTTGCGCCAGCCTACGTTAGCTCATTCCTTCTCTCGGGCGGCCCCGAAGAAGCCCCATGCGGGGGAATTTCTAGCCCCGATACCCGTTCAACCGCGAGCCATTTTGTAAAACCGAAAACTGCCAACAAAAAACAGGGGTTCACATATCTTCCAAAACTCGTCCCCACGATCCCGAAAGTCATCCCCCTATTTCCTGCTCGAGGTTCCACGTAAAATCCTGGTGCTTGCTGCATTCTTGTGCAAGGGTGCCTGCCAGTCAGTTGTGCATTTCTCCTCCCTCACCCCCTTCTTACCTCGCCTTTGCCAGTTATTTTTTTTATATTTTGCATTTCCGTTTTAACCAGAGCAGAGTGCGTCGAATTCGCTGTTTTACGAATCCAAAATAATTACGGTAAAATCTAGAACTTTTCTATAGTAAATGTGCGCACGTTTGTTGTAGTTCACGAGTTGCAGTTCAATGCAATAAAACTACAGTTTTATTATGGATAAACTGCGATTTATTTTCCAATCGTTGGTTGGTTGTGGGCTTTAATGGACGCAGCACCTAGAAGGCATAGTTATCGGCATGGAACCCAGCAGTCCTCGCTGATCGAGACCTGCTTCGGACTTCTACGGCATTGGCTCGGCCACACGTTTCTTGCACAAAAAGTTACCCTCATCAGGTACCCTCACAATCATGTCCCAAGCACTAGGAAGGGTTTCCTTGACTTAAAAAGCCCTGTTTTCGTGTGTTTCCAGCAACACACCTCGATTTCACAATCACGTTTCTTCAGTTTTGTGCCCTTGAGAGCCATCTTGGGTCCAAGTGTGGATGTGATATGTGTGCTAGTTAGTGCTGTCACGATTGTCTTGTTCACCGCGTAATCGGCAAGCAAATTGTCAGTTTTTTTTCTCGAGCCCGGTCCGTTAGCAATACCTCGAACTCGGTGTTTTGAATACACTCGCACAAGCACCGCAAATAATCGCCAACCTGTTTTTTTGACTTTACTTTAAAAAAAATTCCACGCGTGGCTGATGTGCCCCATTGGTGGAACTTTGAGAATGCGATGTAATGTATTTGAGAAACTCTGGATGGTTTAAAATGTGCAAAATGGGAGAATCTCGTAAGTGTCGACTGTTGACACCTGATGTCAGAAATAAAAACGAGGAGGAAAACTGCAGTTTATTGGAGTTTTCGAGTAATGGCCCAGTGGAGAATTTCTACCGTAAAAGTGCACTGTGTAGGTTTATGAAGTTTTAACTACAACGCGGTTATTTTGGTATATTTTAAGAATACTGCACTTTTTTGAACTGTAATGAAACAAATATGGCATTTTTTTCTGCAGCAATTGTGCACGTTTGATATTTTTCGCTGGGGACTGTGATCCCAAAAAGAAAATATTGTTTCAGTTTTGATGCAGTTTTCTTACTTTAGTTCAACATTTCTTACAAATTTACGAAAGTGCTTGGCTGCAGATTTTCTTTTAACAACTTCAGTACTGCTCAGAAATTATCTTTCTGTAAATGAGGTTTGGTGATATTGGTGCCATTTATTGTCCGAGACTGGAACGTCTCGAGATTTTACATCCGATTTTTTTACGCTACGGTATCCACTAGTTTTTTATTAGAATCGTGCTATGATTTATTTGCCAGCAATTCTAGCGCGGCACATCCTTAGGCTCTAGTTTTGTTTTTGCACTCGTTTCAAAACGTTGGCATTGTAGACCTCGACCTTAATTCTCTTTTCTGGTTTCGCACAGGACAGTGGTTAGCCGAGCGAGTGCCGTAGAAATCCCGAAGCACGTAAGACCTCCGCGGACAGTCCCAATCACTCTAACACTTGATATTTCCACCAATAGCTAATCTGATGTGGTTTTCTCTCCTGCACTCTTGCCTAGCTCCTCGATGGCCACTCTCTGGAGAGACCTTAGTCTTGCGTGGTGCCACCGCCCCGCGAGTAACGGGCAGCGGTGGAGCGCGAGTCCGTGATTTACCACTTGTTTTTCCCCCGTGTTCGTTTAACGCATACTTGTACGTTACAGGTAGCTGGTTTTTAGTTTTCGTGGCAGAGAGCGATTTCAATTTGTACAAAATGCACCCTGCGCGGAGATCGACCGCTGTGCGTTCATTCAGTAGCTCAATTCGTTGGTTTTACATGAAGCTCTTGTATCGTTTCCTCGCAGCGAACACCCGCTCGATCGCAATTTGTTCAAAAAAAAAGTGTCGTTTCGGGAGAAGATCGATCTCCCAGTGCGAGAAGTCTGAAGAATAAAATTACGTGTATAATTGTCAGGATTTTCGCCTGAATTTTATGCCAGTTTAACTAACGAAACTGGGGTTATTTTACCCTTCCCTCAGAAATGTTGATTTTAAAAATGAGATCCTGGCTTTCAGGTCTGTCAGCACCTTAGCTGCTTCTTCTTATCTGGTAGTGCTGTGACTTTCTAATTTTGTAACTGATGGATATTGTTAACTTGGGAGGGGAACTGTCGTGAACAAATCTGAAGGAATTGCAATGATTTCGTTAAATAAATGCCACAAAAACTACCAGGTAAATTAGTTATTAATCCTTCACGACCTGGTGTTCTTGAATTGTTCTTTTGGAGAAGAATTGAGAGAGTACAGAACCTTAGCAATTCTGACTTTGCCATACTTTTTTTTTGTGGAAATTTTCACATCAACTCAACTTGTCCATGTCCATTTTGATGGACACCATTATCCTTGCCAAACAAATTCCGTTCAAAAATGCAAGTTTGCGTTTAAATCCAATTGTTAGGTGCATCTGAAAGTGCTTCAAAATGTCCACAAAACAAGCTACTACAATTTCCAAGTCTATGGCCACATCTACTTGCTGAACATTCAAATCTGGCGCCATGTCGTCGTCCATCGCTCACCCTGTACAATCCAACGGCGCTTTAGCCACGCGCCTCCCCCGCCCCTGATTGGCCGCTCGCGCTGCCCTCTGGGTAATGGCATTATTCCCGAAGAAAAAAAAGAGGAAAAAAAAAATGGGTCCTCCATCACTTTGGTAGTGTCCGCTTTGAGCCCGGAGCCGTTCAACGTCCTGTTCGTCGCGAATGTGCGGATTTTCGGTGCGGAATGTGTCCAGCTTCGCTCCGTGAGACCGTCTTCGGCGTTTCGGCCATGGCCTAACGCTTCGGCGGCCTGGAGCTGCGTCCAGTTTGGCTGCTGCTGCTGCTGCTCATTTCGAGCCGCGCTCGTTGTTCTGCTCGGCCTCCGAAAAACATCCGAAACACGAAAATCAAACTGGCTTCTTCAATCGCTAGAGGAAGTTATTATGTAGGAGGCGAATGATCCAGCCGGAATCCTCACGGAATTACTTCGAATTTCTGCACCTTCCAAATCGCCTTCCTAATCGAATCCAGTCGCGCGACGGTGTTCTAGAACGTCAAAAATGCCGTTCTGAAGAAGAAGCTGAAGCTGAAATTTTCCTTTTCCTCCTGTGGCGTCTCTGAGATTCATTCGAATCTGGAATATAAAGGCGCGGGGGGCTTGCTGAGGGCCAGGAGGGAGGAAAAGCACCGGCTGCTGCCTATTTCGAGGTGGAAACATTGAATCCTACAAAACTGGCGGCCCCACCGAGCATAAGCGAGTACCAATGGTGAGTAAGCCACTACCTGCCAAAGTGCCAACCTGCCTGGATGACCCTGTACTGTCCTGTCCTGCCCTGGTCGAGCGCAGTTTTGTGTGTCTAGTCTTGCGAGACGCGCTTTTAGGATAAACGACCGATTGTGGCCACGGCTAATTGCCGCCTTGGATTGGGTAAATAAGCTCATTGATAAGGGCTGATCTACGACCCAAGCTTCGAATTCGTCATCAGAATCCGCAGGTACAGAGTGCATCGGAAGTCGTTTGCAAGAGTGGTTTTTATCTACCCCTATTTTTTGACTATAAAAACGATCTCCATTTTATTTGTCAGTTATATGTAGTCGATTTCTGGATACCGTTTCCCCCACCAGACGTCTAGTTGAAGTGGGCAACCGTCGCTCAGCTGACTGCAGTGCTATAAGAACCAAAAACGGATGAATGTTAAAAGCACTTTTCTTCCTATTTGTGCGCTCGATGACACCATCTGAAATGTGGCAGCTCGATTATCCGAGGTGAAATAACGTCGGATAAGCACTCGGGTTAACCGATGCCACAAGAAGACAAACGTTGATAAAAAGCGAGCTGTTAGCGTGTTATGTTCGCTCGTTCATACATGCAAACCTATTTCTAACTATGCTTTCGATTATCCGAGTTACTCGCGGTCCCGAAAGAGCCCTTGGATTTCTTTACCTGTACGGCAAATTTGGATCTTATTGCGGTTTTTAACTAAAAATGAGGCGTTTTGGAAGAAAAGAGCAAACATATGCTTATAGTAACGGTTCTGCATAAAAACACCAATGGAAAAAAAATCATAGAAATCAACCAATTATCGTAGAACAATAACTATCATTGCAAAATAAACGTCATTAGGGGACGATGTTGTTTCAACATCCCGTTGAATTAGACACAACCGACTGAGAAATAAGCACCCTGATTATGGTTTTAAACAGGCTACTGATTGAGGGGAATGGGGGTGTTTTTAAATTGCGTCTATTCAAAAATTATGCACGACCTCAAAAGCCGCCATATTCACGTTAATTTTGTTAAGGGTCGTTATTGGCTGGTGTCACCGTACTTGGGAACAGCTAAACATCGTGCATGAAACAAGTACACTTGGCTGTCTTCATTTGCAGACATTTCCCCACTTCTTGCGCCCGATGTTTGTCTTCTATTAAGTAGATTTGGGACATGATTTCGTGATTCTTGGCCTGGATCATTTTGTTTTATGCTATTTATCACACGTGTGAATCAGTCCTGAAGGCAAGTTTATTGGGCTTTGGGAGAGGGAGGCTTAGGTGTGAACATTTTGAGCGACATGGTGTTGCGATTGAATCAGGTTTTCAAGGCCTTGAAGATTTCAGCGCCCCATAAAAGTGTAGGTCGTAGCCCGCGGCGGAATTCGCAATTGCTCAGTTAAGGTTAAGTGGCGTTTAACGCCGTTTAACAACGTGGTGCAATTGGCCATTAGTCAAGTGGTCGGTTTCCTTGGCGCTTGACTCTTTGGCGAAATCTGGGTTGTAGGCCTAGCTTGTCGGAGATTTCAGGAAGGTCGAAATGCGACCCAACGTCCTTTCTAACAAAGGGGAGAGGTGCAGGTGTCGGACATCACCGTTGACCCTTTGACGACAACCACCTTTGTACGGCTAAATATGGGTCAGCTCAACTGACCACCTTGGACAATTGATTCGATCATAAAAGGACGTAATTTTGACCAAATCTGATGTAATGATGTCCATCCTGTTTTCACGTCAAATGACACATTTCAATCGAAAATAACGTCTTGTTTCCACGTAACACGTGACGGTTTCGTGAAAACTATACTTGTAGATACTGTAGCTCTTATTTGATTTTGCTAAAACAACAGCCGAAGTTTAATTTCAAAACGGTGTATGTTCCACTCACATTAGCATTTAAGGCATTCGATTGTCGACCTTATATTTAATAAATCATTAACACGTGGTTATTTTTTAATGACTTAACTCTGCCCAAGTGACGTCGCTGCACAAGTCAGGATGACACTTGCGCATAAATAGCAAAAAATGACCTAAAAAGCATCCTATTTACGTGCCTGGAAAAAAAAATCAACAAAAAAGCAAAAATGTGGACACGTAACGTGCGCAGCGTTTTGGGTCGGGCTCAGTATTCAAAATATTGAAATAACGATTGTTAGCAAAACCGTAATATGTACGGGACGTGCTAAAAGCTCTGCAATTCTTGCGTAAATCAGACACTCGATCTTGGGTACAATAATGTCATAAACACGTGCGCTCAAATTACCAATCGTGTCCCGAATCCGGCTCTCGTTCAACTGGTTTTATCCCAATTTTTGATTCCAAGTGTCTGTCTCTCTGGCTGTGGCAAATAAGACGGTGTGAACTGAACTCATTTTAACGATCAATATTCAATTTCACGACAGGTGTGAATGGCGTCCGGCAATCATAAAACTCTGCATGCTAAAATCTCGGTTAGGCCACGTTTAGATCGGGGCGTTTGATTTCGGTATGGTTTTGTTTGTTGGCGAAATGCGGGTTTATCAAACTCGCATTGTTAGTCGCGAACCTCGATTCATTCGACGCACGTATGGAAATCGCGATTAATTGGCATGCCTGAAATAGTTGGCTTAACCTGGACTTGCGTGGGCTCAGCGCTCTGATCACTCATGGCCTGATGTACTTAATTTTGCTAATTGGAAAGGGTTGATATATTCAAGGTAATCAATCCTTCACATTTCCGGGCCGTGGGATTCTGTCTTCCGCTGAGGACATTATGAAAAATCTTGCTTGCATCAATAACAGGGAATTCCCTTACAGTCAACTCTCGGTAAAATGGAACTCCATAATTTGGAAATTTTGCTAACTTGTAAAGTGGAATAGGTTTTGGGCAACCTATCGCTAATTTGGTACCTTTGGCAGTACAAAAGGTCCTCCT
>JAQIXS010003681.1:0-17335 GCA_034700785.1 Rossiulus vilnensis | reverse complement strand
CTGTTCTCTGCTGTTCTACTCATATTTTTTGCTTTTCTACTTTTTTATTTTGCAATTCTACTGTGTTATGCTTATCTGCTCTCTTTCTTGCTGTTCTACCCATATCTTTTCTCATCTTTATACTCTTTTCTTTGCTGTTCTACCCATATTTTCTGCTTTTCTACACTCTTTTTTGCTCTTTTGCTCCTTATGGTGCTATTCTACACTGTTTTTTGCTGTTCTGCTCTTTTTTTTAATTCTTGTCTGTTTTTTGCTATTCTGCTCTTCTTTGCTGTTCTACTCATACTTTCAGCTCTTTAACATTTTGTTTTGCTTCTTATCTCTTCTTTGCGGTGCTAACCATATTTTTTGCTTTTCTGCACTCTTTTTTTGCTTGTTTTTTTCCTAAATTTTGCTATTCTACTGTTTTTTGCTGTTCTACTCATATTTTCTGCACTTCTACCATCTTTTTTGTTCTACTACTAAAGTATTATGCAATTCATGCTTGTTTTTTTGCTGTTTTGCTCTCTTTTTTGCTGTTTACTGATACTTTCAGCTTTGCTACTCTTATTTTTGCTTCTATACACCTTTCATTTTGCCTTTTTAATCTCTTCTTTGCTGTTCTACCTATATTTTCTGCTTTTCTACTCTCTTCTTTGCTGTTTTTATCATATATTCTGCACTTTTACCCTTTTTTTGCTGTACTACTTTTACTGCAATTGTGCTTTCTTCTTAGCTGTTATATTAGTATTTTTTAACCTCTTTTTTCCTCTTCTTATCCTTAATTTTGCTATTCTACTCTGGTTTTTGCTGTTCTACTTATATTTTCTGCTCTTTTACTCTCTTTGTCGCTCTTCTATTTCTTTATTTGCAAATCTACTCTGTGTTATGCTATTCTGCTTTCTTCTTTGCTGTTTTAGTTATATTTTCTGCTTTTCTACCTTCTATTTTGCTTTTTTATGCCTATATTTTGGAAGTTTTCTCTGTTTTGTGCTATTTTGCTCTTTTCCTTGCTGTTCAACCCATATATTTTGCTTTTTTGCTCTGTTTTTGCTGTTCTATTTTTACTTTCAGCTTATTTACATCCTTTTTAGCTTTTTTATTTATATATTTTGCTATATTTATCTTTTTTTTGCATTTCTATCTATATTTTCTGCACTTCTACCCTATTATATGCTCTATTACAATTTTTTTGCTATTGTGCTCACTTCTTAGGTGTTATACCTATATTTTCTGTAGTTTTGGAGCACGCATCTAATTTATATTTGTATAAATTTACACTCATGTTGCCAGTTTTGTTTTGAAACATGTGCTCACAAAATGTAATTTGAAATTCACCAAGTCCTTTCACCCACACAAGTTTTGGAAACTCCCTGTATGAAGTGTGTATGTATGTAACTTAAGAAAGAGAGAAAATTATGTTTTACTATCTGCCACCCAGTTAATGTGCAACGTCTGACATGTCACAGATGTGTGTCCCTGTACGCATGCAAATGTATAACTGTTTATTGTTTGTGTTGTCTTAGTTTTAAACACATTTTTTGCATGAGTTAGACTGAGAGGAATAATAAGCCTACCACATGGAACATAAATATGGTGATTGACAGGCACCTGCTGGTCTAGACCCTCAGGCAAGGGGATTAACGCCATGATTGACAGGTGCCTGCTAATCACCCCCTCTGGTCACAATAGGATTAGCAGCATGATTGATGAGTGGCCATTCTGGCCTGTCAATCATGTTAAGGGGAAATAACTTCAAATGGCCCCTGCCGACCTGTTTTAATTCCCTGATTGCAAGTGCCCCAAACCCTTTTACCATTGGTCTAAATTGTTTTGGGATGCCACAAACAAGGGGGTCAGCTATCATACCTCTCTGCTATAAAAGGGTAGATTTTCTCTTTGTCTCTCTCTCTGCTTTTAGACTGGCAAGCTGGCTGGACCTGTGTCAGGCTGCCAGGCGTTTTTGCACATGTTTATCATGTGCCACAAGTTTATTATGTGCTGCCAGTTTTTTGTCTGAAGTCTGGAGACTTCAGACTGCAACATTCTTTGTTTTATCTGTTTGAGTGCTGAATAAAGATATGCAAAAAATAAATTTCCTCTCTGTGTTATGTTATTTATTTTAAGCACTTACAGTCTTTCTTGCCCAGGATTGGAAAGACCAAGATTTAAAAAAGGACAGTAGTATATGAAAAGTCATCTCTGGACCACATTTCTGGATCACTTCATAAAAATAAAATTTGATTTTAATTATTATTTTGATAATCTTTATTTCATTTAAAAAACAGTGCTTTTCCCCAAGTTGAGTTGCTAATCAATTCCTTGTTTAAAGATATCCAATAAGTTATCCAGTTTAATTTTTGTTTGTCAGATACAATTGCTAGTTTTGTTGGTTTTCTTTTCCTTATGGTAGATAGTTCATATTGATGGTCGATTCTAAAGTATTTGAAAGAATGATGAAATCATCCTAATCCAATGATTTTTACAGGATATAAATCTTACAGCTGATCCTAAGAAAACTTTACTATTTATAAATTGATTCATTTTATTGCTTTATTTTTAAAAAGAGTAATTTTACTTACCCATTCGCCATTAAGTTTTATCCACTCTGCTGCATGCTTAGCGATATAATTGCCAAAAACGTTGCATACAATCAAAGGTTGAGTACGATCGCCATTCTGCAATTAGCAACCAGCTAACATTTGATAACCAACTGCGCAAACATTAAGTATTCTGGGCCATCTAATCACTAAAGGATTCGCGGCAAATAAAATCTAACTTTAAGGGCCAATCGTCAGCATTTGTTTTATAGAATAAAGTTATGATAGATTTATAGAAAGCTTTATTTTTGAGTATTATAGCTTTCACTAAGGATATTACTGTAGTGCTACAAGGTAGTTCCTATTAAAGTTCGAAATTAGGATACACCGGATAACCAGAATTTAAAATACCTTTCGCCACTAAGTGTGAAAACTTTGCATGGCTATCTTCTGTTGGTGTTGTAATGCTTACTTGAGGTTCCATGGTGTAAGCACACTTGAAGTTAGACAGACTAATGAAGTTTCTTAATAAAAGTAGGTTGTGGTCCTAAAAATTCATTTGATATGTCAGTTTCACGTAAACCTTTACCAACACTAAAAGTACGGCATTCTGTACGTTTAATGGTGTACTTTAATGTACCCTCATCAACACTTTTAGCATGAGTCAGAATTATAGGTAGGCTCACTGTAACTTTATGTGCATATGAAATGGCATTATCGATGACGACTTTATATTTGTTTTTATCACCATCTGCAGCTGTTAAACAAAACTCTGGTTTACTTAGAATTATTTTTATCCGAACATCCACATCATTTACAATAAGTTTATCTTGCTTACAAATGTCGAGCTTTAATCTTCCCATCATGTCAAACTTGCCACTTTTCGTAGCTCTTGCAATTTTTTCTTAATTCCACAACCTTCTTCAGCTTTAGTAGCGTCTTTTTGGGAAACTGATTTATCTTTATAGTACATTTCACTACTTAGCCAAGACTTTCCATGAAGCTAACAACACGAAATAGTAGTTTTAAAGTAGGCTTTGTAAGAAAGTGATAAGGAAGTGTAAGGAAGAGAAAACGTTAGCTCCATCCGGTATACTATTTCCATTTTTCAGTACGATTTTTGCAGTGAGGTGTAAGTAGGTGTTTGATAAATCCAAATAATCTTCTCCATTACCTGTTATAAAAAATTCCAAGTGACTAGAAGAAAGTCGCTATCCTTGCAACTTTGAATGCATACTTGTGTTGGTGGTACAGTGTAAACATCCACTTCACATTTTACCGCTTCATTAGAGAGATAATGTGTTAGATAGCTCATTTTGAAAATATATCGATTGTTCTACTACTGTTTACTTTTCGCCTCTTAGATAAGTTTGATTGTGAGCGCTTTGAATTTGCTGGTTGTCGTTTTATACCCATTTTACAGATTTTTCTCCTACCTGGACCCACCAGAGATCTTATAACATTTTGTCCTGTTTCAACAAATCGACGTTTTGCAGAATCTTTAATTGATTGACCATATTCCACATCAGTTACCATATTTTGGTAAGTGTTAAACAATTGCTTTGCTAAGCTTATTCCTCCTCTTTTTAAAAGGGGTATTGCAAATCAAAACAAATTTGAGAAAAAACCATGCCCCCACTGATTTCGGAATCCACTGTAAACCGGAAGGCCATATGCAGCTTGTTTGTTGTAAAAATCACAGAAAGACCCTCGTAAATTTAAACAATATTTTACTCTTATTGTTTAAAAAAATGTGCACATTTATGACGAAAGTGTAACTTGTTTACTACCATGTCTCCGTCTGCAAAATGAATTTTTCTGCCATACATGTCCCTTATATCAATCTCTATGACATTAATGTAGCGTAGAGAAACTGGTTTCTAAAATGATTGGGGATATGTTTTTGTTACTCGAATTCCATCTTTATCATCAATGTGTACAGTACGAAATAAAGGTGCCAAAGTGTCTCCTATATACTCATGTTAGATAACATTTGTGTAAATGCACAAGGAATTCACATCACTTTTAATGTTTACCACTCGATTTGCTAGCACAATTATAGAAGAATAAGCTATGGTTTTCAATACAGTGTCATCATCGAATCCCAACATGCGTATCAATAATGTTGAAAATTGAATAGATTGATTTCTAGGTATTGTAACGCTAACTTTTTTGGTAGACTCATCATGTAAGAAATAGGGTAAGTTTTTATCAAATGCTAACTGACTTAGTAAATCGTTCGTGGCATTATATTCATTCAATAAATTTGATAATTCTTTCTCTAGAGTGAATCTCATACTAACAACTGTTTTATGATTTAATTTAAGATCATTTAAATATATTGTTTCTCTTTGGTGTACTTTCCTTTTGCTTTCAGCTTCTTTTAGTATACGATCTAATTCACTTTGTTGATTTTCAGACAGCACTGCGGAAGCAGATCTTCTATAAATTTTTCCCTGTTCTGTATGCTTTGTAACCGATGCATCTAATTCCACTAGCAATTTTTTTACTAATTCTTCTTGGGACGCCATACTAGTTTTGGATTCTTTTTCAATATTCTGAGCTTTTCTATATAAATCACGTTTTCTTTCTAATTGTACGAATGTTACAATACCTAAGATTTTTCGATTTATTTCTTGAATAAGAACCTTAGGATTGGCATAGTATCCTTCATCAATCTGTATATTAGTTGTTTGCTGATTTTCAAGGTTTGTTATCATTATTAATCCATCATCTTTCATAATGTTATCCCAGGTACGCAGAAAAAAGGCTTCAACAAGTGCCACTTCATAATCAACAGTTAATGTTAGAGGAGCAGCTAATTTTACTTTGTAGTTAGCATGTGTGTTATCAGGAAATAGCTTATTGCTACTATTGCTTGGTAATTCCACATAAAAGTCATCAGGTGCTTCCATCCTTTAGTTGAATAAGATCACTAGCTTTAATCCAAGAATTTTGTTGATCACTGTATCCTCTCCACTTTACTAATAGCTGACGATTTTTTCCGCGACCACGCTCTTCAATAATATGATCAATTCTCCAAAAGTCTTTATCAGTTTTAGCGATTTTTTGCAGTTCTTGTTCGTAAAATGTTCCTTTGATAACCTCGTTGTTAATATCCTTTAATGTATAGACGGGATTTGGAATTTTTGCAAGCTTTGATGTAATTGTAAAAACTTCATCAGTCCAATTCGGAAGATATCCTTTTTTGAATGGTTGTCTAAGCTGCGTAATGCGAACCTTGTCATTAACTTTCAATCTCCCATATGATTTCTTGGTTGGCGGAAATAGTGTTTTATGCACTTGTTTGCTATTTTCATCATTAACCTCTTTAGGAGACATTTTTATACTGCGATGATAGGAACTATTGTATCCTGCCACAAGATCATCAATGATGTCAATGTAACGATGACTACCCTTGTATGTAAAATATCGCCACATTCGTGTTTTCAGGGTACGATTAAAGCGTTCAACTACTGCTGCCTTTGTTTCATTATTGGTCGAATACAAACCAATTCCTCTTGTCTTCAAATAATTTTTTACTTTACTATTAATAAATTCACTTCCAGCATCTGTTTGAATTTTGTTTGGTTGTCTATCTTGACTCAATATTTTTTGAATCGCAGATAAAATGGCATCAGCAGTTTTATTTTTTACTGGAATAACCCAAGCATATTTTGAGAACACATCGATACACGTTAGCAGATATTTCATTTTATTGTTGTCATTTTGGTACACTTGCATATCGACCAAATCCATTTGCCATACATCATCAATATGACTCACTAAAGTTCTATTTCGTGAAAAATTATGTCGCACTGGTTTATGAAGTGTGTAGACATCCTGTGTTTGAAGCCACTCTTGAATTTCCTTTCTCTTGAATTTTTTGTTCGTCGCACGATGTAAATGATCAACACCTCCTAAAGCTCCTTTTGATTTTGGTGTATAGTAGAATTTTTTCAACAGTGAGTCTATTTTCTTTCTTCCCATACTATTGAAGAGTGTGTGTTGGATAACAGGGGTTTAGTGTTTTTCAATGGAGAGTATAACGTCTTCAAACGCTTGAGTGTTGCTTTAGAAGGTTGAAAAGCTAATGCACTAGTATTGTATCCCATTCCCATCATATGTATTTTTTGATGGGGATTTATTATTAGCTTAGCAGGTATTCCTGAGTTTTTCATTGTATCTGCAAAAATTTTCCATCCAGTTGCCTTTGGATACTTTTTGGATCTACTTAATGTGGTTTTTATTAAATCCACAATGTTAGAATTTGGTACGCGCACACCCTCCACTATAAGTTCGCGAGTAGCTTGATCCCAACTAATTGATGAATTTAGTAAAAGGTTCTGCATTAGTGGCTCATATACTTTCTTTGAGTACTTCGGTAAAGATTTTTGAATGTCATTAAAGATCATGTCATTTGCAGTTGTAGTTTTGGTTTTATCAACAGATTCAGTACCTGCTACTACATTTGAAGACATTGGCGGAGATATTAAACTTGATACTGTACTTGGCTGCTGGGATGCAACAAAAGCAGATTGAGGTTGTTGCGATGATGATCCAAGTTGTGATAGAAGATTGTTTAAAATAGTAGTTGGTTGTTGTTGAGTGGATGCTATTCCCTTATAACGTTGATTAAGTTGTGTTAACAACTTCACTTTTTCAAACTCATTTAGTTGTTCATCATCCATCAGCTTTTCAATAGTTCCTTCCAGGGTTTGCAATGCTGGATAAACAGTTTTCCGTTTCTCCACAGGTTCGCTTTTATCGTAACTCCAAATATCTTCAGGAATAACTAGCATTTTTTGTGCCATGTTTATGAGCTAGTTGATGAACCAAGTAAACTTCCAAGGAGTGACAGCACTGGTTTAACTAGAAATCCAAGAAAACCTCCTTTTTGTTTCACTATCAACTTTCTCTTCACAGTTATTGGTGTATCCTTTTTAGCCAATTGTCGAAGAGCTTTTACAAATGGTTTCAGTTTTTTCATATCATGGGTTGATAATTTCACATTTCCATTTAGTATGTTATGCGAGCAATCTGATAGACATCGAATGCAGTCATCATGTAAGCTACTTGATACAGCTTTATGATTACAAGGTTTAGTTATAGAAAGAACTTTTAATAACCCCAAATTTCTTTTTAATCTTTGTGGTCCTGATGATGAAACACTATTGGTTTTTAAAGAGGAGGATCGTGTCATAATTTATTTCGTTGGTTGATAAAGTCGAGTGAACTCACCAGGAAATATTTTTGCTCGGACACGAAATCTGTCGTCTGTGCGTGGAGTAAGGTCGAGCAGTAAATATGAGTATGGCAAGCGTGTTGCATCTTTATAGGCATCTACCAGAAAGTTGGTATTTTCAGGATACATTTGTTTAGCCAAATGAAATATTTGAGATTTATCTCTCGGATTTTTAAAAAATACAACATAATCTGCATTTAAAGATATATTTCTTTGATGGGGGCTTTTGTGAAAAAAATTTTGGGTAATAAAAATAATACTTATATTTCTATGGTGGGATCCAGCTGTGAATAAGTGTACAATATCTTTGTCAATTTCTTGAAATAAATCATCAATCACAATCAGATTGTTATCTTTCGGATTAACCATAACATTTTTTGGAGATCCTTTTACAAATTTGACAGAATTTTTAAATTTATGAAACCAACTTTGTGGTTCCGAGTAGTACCAAGCAATATTATTTGGGGGAGGTTGGATTGTTAAGTGCGAATCGTGCAAAATTTTGAGAACAAATTCTGTTTTACCCGCACCACTAGGACCAGCTACTATCAATCTAAAGGGACTTCGAAATGGAAATAAAGGCGATGTTCGATGATTGTTTTCGCTGATTTTTCGAACAAAAGACATCGGGTTTTCCAAAGCTTTTTCAAATGTAACATTTCCTGCGTCATTTACCGATAAAATCGTCGACATGTTTTTACAGTCACCTCTAGTAGCAAAATTGACCACATCTAATGAAAGCAATAGTAAAACTGATGTCATCAAAATATAGTTCTTTGATTTATAAACTATTGACTGTAATTTTATTTTAAATCCTTCCATGTTTCGACTATAGCAAATGCTGACAAGACAATGAATGATTAAGAGTAATAACATAATGTTTTATTCAATACATATACAAGACTCATAAATCGAATTTAACCATGATATATCAGTCCATTTTGATTTCAATTCATTTACACACCAAGAAATATTTTTTGCTAGTGGAACACACTTAGCTAATATCACTAAAGGATCCAACGATGCAATTAGCTGTTCTCTTCTATTCTGTTCATAAAGTTCAGGCATATCCATGCAGAAATGTGGATAAACTTGTGAACCATCTCCGGCATCGATCAATTGTTGCTGCCACACACAATCTGGGCAGGGATTGATTTTCCCAATCTGCTCTCTCGCAACTTCCAAAACAACATTACGTAGGTCATCATCATGAAATTGTTTCTTCATTGTTGCCCGTCCTACTTGTATCCAACAAGTATTGTGATATACCCGGTGTTTTGGTGTGTGTGTATATATATATATATATATATATATATTGATAATTGAACCAATCACATTTCGATTAGTCAAAGATTGTTTTACACTGTATATACGATTTAGTACATTATGCAAGTTATTTGCAATATAGTTGATAAGGTACAACAGCGTGGTTATATATAACATTTCGAAAGTTAGGACAAAGAATTGGTGAAATTATTATATCCATCTTTCTTATTCTTTCACGAAAATGATAACGATTCAATGCATAGCTTTCCCATCCACCTTTTCGCTCTTCATATGGAACATATGAAACACTAGCCGTCTCTATAAATCTGACAGATTTCAAAGCTTTTTTTTGTATGTTAATTACATATTTTGCCAGTGTACACACAATTTGTTTAGCACAGTTTAATGGATAGTTATGTTGATCGCAAATCATACTTTTTTCATGTTTAACAACAATGTCTCTAATTCGCTCATTTAATCCAACATCTTGAAGGTTTACATTATCTATTCCTAACTCATCAAGAATTTTTTTGCAAATATCATGACCTTTGTATCCAATCACTGCTTTGGAATTATGTTCCTTTATTGAACTAAATAGCTTTTTGATTTCACTTTTCAATGTGTTAAAGGAGATATCACATGAATTATTTGTAAATTCTAAACCGTGAATGTGCTTCGTACAATAGTCAATTGTTTTTTGGTATTTAGGGTGCAAATCACAAAAACAAATTGGTAGTTTCACGTGATAATTAAAGACATTCATTTTGTTTAGTGGAATTAGGGCACATTCTTTGACATAAAATGTTTTATTTATTTGAAAACCCTGGCATGAAATTATTCCACAAATGTTTTTAACAGACATTATTAAATTTACAGGGGATTCAAATACAAAAAAAACTTTAATATATGCCCTCAATTATTTCATAAACTTTTTGGGAACAAAGCAAACTTAGAGAATCTGGTTGTAGAAGTTTTTTACGCTTTTCATACTTTTGTAAACGTTTATTTAGTTTTTCAATACTTTTAACAGTCTTGAAATTAATTAGTCCTTTGCTCAAAGAACGACATATTTTAACATCAAATCGACGTGGAAAGCGACTTCTTGGGTATATCCAGGGGCTGGTATATGATATGTAAATTGCACACATACATATATTCAAGTCAAATTTTTGTATAATCTGGTCAACAAAGCTTTCATTAGTTCGACTACGATTAGGCACACTTATTATTGAGATTGTCATACAATTATAATCAAAATTATCACAATGCACATTTGTGTCTAATGACTCCCAAGGGTGGCGTTCCGAATGATAAAATTGAGGAAAACAGTTTTTCACTATCTCCAACACTTGAAATCTTTTCATACGTGGTATGAAGAAGTCCACATCACTGAATGTATCCGTAAGACCAAACTCATAACAAGCATATCCCCCAGCAATACAAAACGTCAAACTGCTCATAGCCAAATTATTCAAGAGCTTATAAACATAAAATGCTATTGGATGATTAGAAAGTTTAATTTGTTTTTTCACTTCATAACCATAACATTCAGAAATTATATCTCGTTTTCGTAGATAATTCAATATTTCCATCACATTTACTGTAACATTGTTTCTGTAAATAAAAAAAATATATTAATTAATATTTTTTAACTTTAAAAAAAAAAAAGCCGTTCATTCATGGGTATTTCTGAAATCCATTTATTGGCTGAGGGTACACAGGCTTTTTACATGTCTGTGCATGTCCATTACAGTTCAGCACATGTTACATCAGGATGTATAATATGAGTCTTGTTAAGACTTGTTGGAAACTTCTACGTAACACAGACAAATTATTTGTAATTGTTAATTTCATAGTGACCATGTGCAAGAGTAGTGATACCATCATCAAAAATATATCTTTTGTCATCAAATGGATTAAGCCCCATTTTATTCATTTGCACACTAAAAACTTCATGATTTTTACTGACAATTTGATTTTGAAGAATATTTTCTCTTTTGTAGGTTTTAAGAGCCTTGACATACATCTCATGATTGAAGTTCTTTTTTACAACTTGTTTTTTAATTCCTTTTGCAGTGCAATGATAGTTGTTGTCTGCATATTTAATAGAATACATTTTTGCTTTCAAACCCACAAATTCTGATATGGGTAAACCATTCATTTCATCCTTAAATTTTGCCATCACTTTCTTGTTTTTTGTTGAGTAAAGATAGTGATTTGAAGGATAATCACTGGTATCTAAGTGATTTATCATTGATTTCATGTCTTTGTATATGTCCTCACTGAGTACATGAAAAATAAAGCTGTCTGTATCAGTATATAATAATTTCAATTTGTTGCCATACTTCTTTTTTAACACATCATAATAAAAACTTGTCATGATCAATTTGGATATATCGAGTATTGTAAACCCCGTGTAAATTGGCTTGTTTAAAAAAACTCCCCAGCGCTTCATTCGAAAAATTGTCAAATTTTCATCCAGAATACGAAATGTTTCAACATTAGGTTTACTTAATATTTTCTTTGCTTTTTTTTCATTAGTAACCACTTCAGTTGCAGCTCTTTTCCTTTGGTTCTCCATGGTTTTTCCAAACACTGAATTATTCATTAGTTTAAAAAAATCTTTTTCAAAGTCATTTTTTGCTTGTTTACGCTGTGTAATATTGAATTCAATATAAGGTTTTAGCCAAGCTTTTTGTTCAAATTCCAGGATTCTGTGAATTTTGCTTATTTGTAATCCTGATTTAACATAGTATTGCAAGTTTCGATAGTGGACAATATAATTTGACTTGTTCAGGAAATTTGGTGTAAGTTTTCTTGATTTGTATGAGTTTGGTTTTTTTCCATAGATTTCTGTTAATGCTTTAATTTGTTCAGGTGAAAGCATTTCACCATTTATATCCAAATGTTCAACACACATTGGATAATCATTGTGTTTTTTATGTAATGAGTGAGGATATTTCAAATCCACTTCCAAAATGTAGCCCAACTTAGCATTGGGTTTGATATTTTCTAATTGAAATCTAGCTAGTTCATCTTTGTTTAACCATCTAAATGCTTTTATGGGCATAGGTTCACACATTGCTGATGCATAAAGCGAATTGCAATCCCAGTATCCAATGTAGGATGAAGGTTGCTCCGGATCATAATCATGGACCATTGGGTTGTTAGCTTTCTTATACCGATCACTACAAACTGATACACCACCACGAATACCCTGTTCTACAAATAAATGCATGGCATAGTCAGTTAACAATTCCAATTTAACATCTGTAAATTTTAATGCTGCTGACCAGGCATACATTGGTAAAGTAAAATAATGAGTTGGATCCAGTCCAAAACTTTCCATGGACAATAATCTAAAATTTTCAAATATGTCTGCTAAAAGGAGGCAATCAACACGTAAATACAGATCGTGATAATCCCCCAGTGTTTTGCATTGAAATGCATTCCAAACATTGAGAACATGTTGATAATTTTCATGTGAGATTGATTCACCGTTAAGTTGAGATTTAAAATGTTCTGGCTTTGGACAACTTTCAATATCAAACTTCGAAATATCATCCATATATTCATAGGGAAAAAATCCTTTCTGTTTCATCAATTTTGCTTTTGATTCATCTTTGAAATACCAATTAATGACATGACATTTGTCTTTAGGGATATTTTCTGCTAATGTAGCTAATGGTGCAGACAAGAATTGATATGAATCCATAAATAGCAAATCATCCACAAGAAATGTGGTATATCTTTCCATATTTAATGGAATAACTTTCAGTTTTTTTGGTTGAACTTTATTTAGAGCTCGTATAATAAAATGTCCGTCATATGATCTTAAAGAGTGTGCAATGCAGGGCATTACCTTTTTATTTTTCAAAGCTGAGTTGCAGCTTTTGCAGGCTGCACCGCGATAGTTTCGCCCAGGTGTAAAGTGATCATGGTCTCTCACTTTCTCACTGTCATCATTAAAGTTGGTTTTACACATATAGCAATGTGTAGCATTTTCAAAATCAAGTTCATCATTTGCATTTGTATACAATTTTTCATGTTTTAAAGCTTTGAACAACTCATCTGCTTTTTTCTTTAATGACATCACTAAATCATAACTTGCATTCACTGATCTTTTGCATTCATGTGCAACAACACTACCATCATAACCAATGATGACATAAGAATATGAACAGGGTTCATGTTTTTGGTAACAATTTGTAAATGGCTTTTCTGGATTTGGTTCTGCACTCGCAATAGGTTTCAATATGCTTTCAAAGTCAAAATAAGCTACAAATGGCATTCTCATTGAATGTGAAAATTCTTTAAACTCCAGTATTGATTGATTGATGGTTGGTAAACGAACACTTGCAGGTTTATGTGATTCACACATTGTATCATGTTGATTTCTTGCTGCTTTAGATCTAAATCCCTGGCAGCATCGTAAACAAAAGTGTGATTTCTTCACACCATCTTTACTTAGCAGACGATTAATATTCTTTATTAGAGAATAATGGTTGTTATGTAACAACAAATTAATTTCTTCAGTTGAGTTTGATTTACTGATAAAAAGAGGGACAATGTGTTTTGCATTATATCCCATTACGTTGATTTTCAAACCATTTGCTAACTCAAATGCAGTTATTTGGGGTAATGATACTGGATATTTTAACATTGATGTATCCAGTTTGTCTTCAAGTCTTCTATACTTTCCAACACGATTATGATTTGTAATCCTGGGATATAATTTTGCAAGAATACACCAAAGAAAACATTTGTTATCATTGCTTGCAATATTTAAAACAGCCTTTTTATTCAATATGTACTTAGGAAGTTCTGTTGAACATCCCCCCTTATAAGGACTGTATTGGGCAATACTTAAGGAAACTTTCTTAATTTCTTTTATTCTCCAACCAGATCCGTGTTGAACGTATGCTTCAATACTTTTAAGTATTTTTTCGATTGAACTTTGAATTTTTTCCTTGATCTCGGTCAAAGACATTAACAATAGCATATTACCGCAGAAATAAGCATTTGTCCTTTGCCATTCAATAGAATAGTTACCTTGATCATCAGTGATTGTTTTTGGCTTTTCAAATTGAATATTTAAGCAAAGTTGGAATCGTATTCTTTCTCTGGAATTGACCATCATTTGTTTCAATTCATTCACTATATTTGAGCTTATTTTGCTAAAAAACAATGTAGGATCAATAATACCAGTGATATTTTCATGAGATAGCTCCAATAACAAATTTCCAAAACCCCATTTTTCTGGTTTAAAAATGGAATTTTTAAAACAACATTTAAAATCATGAACATGATTAATATGCCCTTCTAGCTCATCATGAGAAGCAAAATTTCGTTTGCATAACTCACACTTGTATCTGTGATCAACATAGGCAGCATGGGAAGCTAAATAATGGTTATAATAACTGCTAAACGTAGGAAATTGCAATGAACAATATAAACACTTCATTATTTTAACTACAAATGTGAATAACAGTTAAAAAATGATCAGCAGTTTTAAAATTTATACTTATTTTCTGCCAAAAGTTTAGGGATGTCTTGCATTGCAGTCAGTAACTGCGGAAAAAGACGAACAGGGTAGCAAGCACCCTTATTAAAAGCATCTCTATTGTACTGCTTTCTAATATCTATATACCACTCAGCTGTACCCTTATTCAGTAAAATTTTTAAATTCCAGTTCTCCGCAATCTCGCGACAATGCAAAGTGGTAAAGTCATTCTGCTTTTGATTAGGTTGCTTTGTTGGTTGATTTAATCCCTGCTTCAACCATTCTTCAATCCGAGCTTCATCCGATAATTGTTGCTTCTTGGAAACAGCTTTTTTCTTTTGAGGAATAGTTACATCTCCATCTTTTCGCTTTAGACCTCGTGTTGGTTTGCTGGGTACTGATGAAGTTTCTCCATCAGATTCACTTTGTGATCCCATAACTTGATAGGACTCTAAGTTAAATAAGTTAAATTCTTACTTTCATAACCATGCCAACACCATCAACATTGTTGGGCTTACACAAGAAATTAGCTAGTGAAGTAAAAATTCGGTTGGCATGCCGTGAGCCATCCCGGCGGTTCAGTATGTTGCACAGAAACGTTTCATGCCCCCCTACGGGATGTTTACGGGATTTAAATAATTTGCAATAAGGGCGTCTGTGGGGTTTCTGTTTCGACATGGTAGGAGAAGACATGATACTTTACCACGTAAAACAAACCAGAATGCCGATGTTGTAAATGTTCGCAATTTATTGCGCTTAATATGTTGATGACGCTGGAAGCCGGGATCTGTGCCAAAATATGGTTTTGGAACGGAACCGATAGCAAAAGTTTGCACGCTGCGATGAATGGTGTCGATCAACGACCGAACAGAAAAAAAATTTTACTGTAAGCTATTGACCGACAATTAAGCCCGATTCCGCCGATAAATTACACCATCAAGCCAGAAATTGGTGGAACTTGGCATTATGACCGCCATATTTGTCCACCCACGATAGCAAAACTTTGCACGCTGCGATAAATGGAGGTGCCGATCAACGACCGAACAGAAAAAAAAAATAATTTCTGTAAGCTATTGACTGCGAAAACAATTAAGCCCGGGTTATCCCATATTCCCCCCGATAAATTACACCATCAAACCCAGAAATTGGTGAAACTTGTCATTATGGCCGCCATATTTCCCCACATACAATGCCACTTGACCTTCCCAGGCAAAAAACTACCAAATTTCAGAATGACTGTAAGGTGTTTTTTTTTTTTTCTGTTCGGTCGAGTGATTGACACCCCCCACTCACCGCAGCGTGCAAACTTTCGCTATTTTTGTCACGGATCCAGGCTTCCAGCGCCATCGATGTATTGGGGGCAATAAATTGCAAACATTTGCAACGTTGTGTCTGCAGCTGAAGGGTTTTGAGCAAATATTCGCAAAATGGTAAAAGACAAAATGGGCCGCCGATCCGCGGGTTTTTTGAAGAAACTCCATGAAATTTAATACACAAATACGGAGTAAATATGCGAAGCACCACAAGAAATTTCAGAAGGATCGGAGCAATAGTTCAAGCAGGCGAACACCCGGCGCATCCCAAAAAATAGAAAAATGGAGGCGCAAATGTGCGAGTGGCGGACGATGACAACAATGGCGAAATGGCTGGCGATTGACGAATATTTGCCAGAACAAAACCAAAATTAATACGGGGAAAGATGATATTAAAATGCTCTTCCACAAAAATTTGCAAAGGAATTAAAATTCGAGAACGACGAGACGAACGATCCGTACAAGCACCCGTAATGGATCGGCGAAAAAGTCAAGGACAAAATGGGCCGCTGACTCGCGGGGATTCGTAGGAACGCCATGAAATTTAATACACAGATAGTGGGAAATGTTATGAAGCCTCACAAAAAATTTGGCCAAGATCGGAGCAATAGTTCAGGCAGGCGAACGCCCGGCGTGTCCCGAAAAATGAAAAATGGAGGCGCAAATGTGCAAATGGCGGACAAGGAACGGCATCTTAAAATGGCTAGCGATTCATCACCACTCACTAAAATCTTTGGACATTCCAACCGCACTAATTTTCCCAATGGCATTGTATTATATTCCATTAAAGTAAACTTACCCATGACTGTTGATATTCTGACACTGGTGCTGGTGATTTTCGCGGCTCACTCACTAGTTTTTCGGTCGACAAGAAATACCACAAGAAATACCACGTTGCTCAGTGGCAAATTATACTGTGAGAAAATCTAGAAATTTTTCTCTGTATATATACAGTTTTTGAGCAGTTTTTTGGGTGAAACATAATTACATAATTAAGCACCAAAATTAGATAATTTCTTTGGAAATTTCCTGTTCTGCAGTGTACACAATGTTTCATAGTCAACATGTTGCTCCTCATCTTTTTAATGATGAAAGATTAATATTGAATTATTCATTTGGAAATTTCCTGTTCTGCAGTATACACTATGTTTCATAGTCAACATGTTGCCACTCATCTTTTTAATGATGAAAGATGAATATTTGATTAATTTCTTTGGAAATTTCCTGTTCTGCAGTATACACAATGATCATGACAATGTTAATGATCGTTTTCTGTATAAAAGGTGAAACAAAGTTTCACAGTTTGTCATGTATCTCGGACAAAACACGGGAAACTAAACGAATTCTACGACATGTAGTTTTTTCCTTCATGTCACCACCATTGAGTTGGAGGATGAAGGTTTGCAGTTCGAGCTGCAGATATTGGTAAGTGATGTTTAAACTTATTTTTTTTCATTATTAAAAATGTCATTTTTGTATTACAAAAAAA
>JAQIXS010003680.1:0-17347 GCA_034700785.1 Rossiulus vilnensis | reverse complement strand
TGTACTGCCAAAGGCACCAAGGTTGCCCAAAACCTATTCTACTTTCCGAGTTAGCGAAATTTCCGAGTTATGGAGTTTCGAGTTACGGAGAGTTGACTGTATGATCAACAAAAACGTTTCTCCATAAGTTAAAGAGGATAACATTTTCTGAACACCTTCGAATACCCTTAACAACACTCATTAGAGAAACTCATATAAGCTAGAATAATAGATAAAATATTCGCATAAAGAATAAAGAGATACAAATATTCGCAAGTGTTTCTTTTATTGCTAATTCTATAGATAGTTGCACAGGTTTTTTGGACGCTTGTGTTGATAATCACTTTATTAGTGAAAATCACTAATGAAAATTACCTGAAGTCTTAAATGAAATTTTGAGTGCAATTTATATGAGGTTAGTTTTTTATGCATAGTATTTTCTTTTTAATTAATTTATTTATTAAAAGACAGTGTAACTACGGAATTCTGTTGTTCGATACATAATTGGCGAAATACATGCAAATGCATGCATTTTGCCAAATTATTTGTTGTTTAGTGTTCCATTGAGTATTTTTTTGCTATGCGAAGCACGCATTGTATATGTGGATGAGTTGCATGAAACCATATATTAAATGTGAATTTCATAAGTATCCTGCTGACATGACATGAGTTTTTAAAGTCTGTTTAACACGGTCAACAGAATTTACCAAATCAGTACGAGAAATAATAATGTAAGACGCGTGCTTGCATACCCTTAAGATCATTGCTATTTACCATCTGTACAGTAGCATAAATAATTCAACGCAAATGAATTTTATGGATACTTTTGCAACTGACGAGGCTTGCTTTTATTGTCCAAATCATTTCCATTTTAACACACAAATATGCCTTATGATATCCCAAACATAACCTTTCGGACACACTGGAGGGACGACTCCCTTTGAAATTTCGGATGTATTTCCAACAACATCAGCAATTGTTGACGCGACCGTTGGAAAGCTGATCAGCATTTCGATTACGATGAATATTCCTATTGAGAGCGACAACTTCATTTTCCAACTCGACTGCTTTTAAGGTTTGTTGTCCTGCAATTAACAACATCAATTTTTCAAACGAATAGATTATTATCATGGGATTGCTAGTCACAAATGTTTGTGACTTTGTGTTGTTTCCATTGAAATTCTAATTTTTTTTAGCAGGGTGAGGTGTTTGGGATTCATAAAGTAAAATTATAAATTGGTAATGGACCGTGCGTAATTCATGAAATTCTTTAGTCTTACCATAATTTTTCCAAAAATTGCTGGATATTCCAAACTTACTTTTGTCCCAATGGTGAAATTCTCTTTCCAAATGAATGAAACCCAGCCTGGGCGTGGTAAACATGTATATATGTAGTGTATAGACACTGCACGCGTATTTATACATATATTTTCTCTTTTAAAGCTTGTTTGAATGCCGCTATGCTTCATTGCAATTTTGCCACCTGTGAATTGGAAACGCTTACCTTGTTGATGTCATGATGATAAATTCTTGGAATAAATTATTTATGTTTCGCATACTGGTTTAAATTTGTATTTCAATTTGCTGATATTTTGCTTGGTAGTATATTTTATTTATGAACAACATACAACGTGTTTAAAATTGCACATAGAACGGGAAATTTGGTTTCTTAGAAATATTCTGACAGAGCAAATAGCTCTTTTGATGTGGGATACAATCGTTTATTTCCAATATTGATATTTTTCGGCCTTTTGGCTAAGATCATACTGTTGCTCTTGGCAGGAGTATTGTAAATTTTAAAGCTCACCATGAAATCTTCTTAAAGTGAATATCTCTTCCGATAATTGGAAGGAGACTACATGGTAATACGACACTGCAATTATACAAACGAAACAAATTGCTTGCTTAGATTGATTGTTGTACGTTAATTGTCGCTTTACTAACGCGTTAAACATTGTTACCAACATTCATGTATTTCTTCCTCAACTACTTGCAAATTATTGACATCAGTTATCAGAATACTTATTTTTTCAAGGCCAGATACATGTTAGTCCCATTAAGCAATTTAATTCATTAACTTTTGTGACAACCATTAGTAAGAAATGCGATTTTCAAAGATGAAATTGAAATAACAGTGCTGGATGTGGAGAGTTGGTCAATGTAATTTTTACTTCAATATTTATTTACAAATTAAGAAAAAGTAATGCAACAAATTTCTAGCTCATATTAATTACGATGGCGTGCATGGAGGGCGCGGGGTATTCACTGCTTCTTTATGAGCATTATTTAATTGCATAATAACCACTGTTTCAACTTTTATATATATATATATAAATGTCAATAAAAACCTATGAAGAACATGAGTGCAAACTTATTTTCGCGATGACTGAGTATCTATCTTAATCGTAATCTTAATATCCATAGATTTTCTCCAACAACAGTTTCTCGAGATTCCATAATAGCTTGACGTTCAATTGAGAATACCGTTTGAACATCGAATGGTGATTTTCAAAAAATATCCTAACCTATTTTCTGTGTCATTGTCATTGTGAAACCATAGCTATGCTTACGTACAAAGTTTATCCATGGCATAAATAGAGCTAGTTTTGTTGATCAAGATAAATTTTGATAATAACATAATTGTTTACGGGCAATTATGCCGAACAATAAATTGCCCCTACAAAATAAGCGTCAAGAAAATTCATCAATTACAATTGCTTTATTTTTAGTAAATATTTATAGTGTTTAATCGAAGCCTATGTCTATTGATGTGACACAACGTCCCAGATTTGTGTCGAAGGTTTGCCCAGCAGGACAGGAATTCCCACATAAAACGCATTTTATGCTGGATCTAAATTGCTGAGCGTCTTGTATGGAGATTTGCGCTGACTGTACCTCAAAGGTTAACAGGTGAATTAAAACGATCAACGTTGCAATCTTAATGTTAGACATTGTTTTTGTCTCGGTCTGTAATGAAGCGAAGGTGTGATATTAGTAGAATCTACCTCATTTGTACAAGCGATATTTTATCATGTAATTTATTTCTTGCAAATTATAAGTTATCCTAACAACAGCGGATATCGAATGTTTCATTTTGTTGAAAGAAAAAATTGTGAAAATCTTAAATTGTTTCGGACTGATGAAATAAGTTAGACGTTCAATGCCGAAAGTAAAGTTCTGTGATATATTATTTATTAACCAGGTAAACATTTCGCTATTATCTCAGCATACATTTTATTGTTACACTGAATAGATTAGCTTGCTGAATTTTAATTTCTGACGTCTAGTCATAAATTACGAGCAACCTTTGCCAATTTAAGTAATTTGTAATCACCACAGCGAAATTCCTTTAATATTGTTGCTATCGATTTTGAAGTTAACAGTCTTATAAGTATTCATTATCGCTAAAATCTTACCTAGTAATGGGTCATAAGAATTGGATGTTCAATATGATGTACTGGGTGATTCAGGAATTGCAGAGCTTCTGTTCGCTGTGGAGTCCAATTGTATTTTTTCATATCCCAGCAGCCAGGAAAACTTTATATCAACTCAGCATTCGGACGAACTTTAAAAAACTAACGCGCTTGTTGTTCCTTGCGCAAAGTTGTTTTTCCCAGAAATCATTTTGCAATTTATTTCTTGGAATGACACTAACCTTCGATTTGAACATTTGAGTCGAGTCCAAAAAGCGTCTTGTTAATCAACGCTGCACTCTACGATAAATGCTTTGACTAATCACACTTTCCAGATTTTTTTGTGAGTAAAAATACAGTATATTCTACATGTAAAGCTACTGCAACCTTTTATTGTTTACATAGCCATTTCTTTTCCCCAAGAATGTCTAAGTGCACGACATCTTATAATGCAGGGTACATTTTGTTTGTCATCAACACGAGTTAAGCATGAACACATTCACGGTGAATTACTAAATACACATGTAATTTAAGCGTTTCTGATATCCCCTTTAACAATCATGAGTAAACGTTCTTGTGCAAACTTAAAAAGCGCCCGAAAATCAGTAAAATGTACTGGTTTATTGAATTTTTGTTTCAGTCAGCGATTTACAGTTGACAATGTTAATTGCAAAAATTCTATTTTCCTTGTGGAGTAAAGATGGAGAAAAATGTTTACGCTCCACGTGGTAGCACGTAATAATCCATTGCATTGTATTCCATTTCAATGATTTATGAAGTTGATAATGCATTGAAAATACGAGCTCGTACATGCATTGCAAACATTTCTTGTTTTGAATTTTTTTTTTTAAATTCAAAACTATTTTTCGCTGCTTTATTTTAATAGGCTATCAGAAAGTTTGTAAAATTGTTAGACGAAAATCTTGCCCTAGTGATACAAGTCACATTTTGTCCTTAATTACAGTTTTCTATTTCTGCACAAATATGACCCATACACGCGTAACAATGGTCGTTGCATTTAACAGCCTCACATGATTCTCCTGACGACGGCGTCGTCGGCTCACCGTCAACTTTCGTGGATGCCTGGTATTCCGTAGTTTCATCACTTTTATCATTTCTGGGGCATTTTATGAATGCGCTGTCGCAGAGTCGGTCATTACTCGCAATAATTATTATAAATATAGTTAAGGTTTTGCTTGAAAACATGTTGTTTAGGCTCAGCATAAAGTTGTCTGCTATTATCGGTAATTGCTTAGTTAAAATACTGCGTCCTGGAAATACACAAGCAAATGTTACATGTATATTATATTTTTTATTATTATAACTCAATGTGGATGATTCTCTTTGCCTGACAATTAAAAGCATTTTATTAAACGTTTCAGAAAGATTTAGAGCATATGTGTCTGAACCGGATGGTTCACGAAAGTGTCTAAAATTTACAACAAATAAGTTCATCTTTGATGACGATTGATTTACCAAAATTAACTCCTTTAATGACATGAATTTAATTTTAAAACTAATGTTAAAATACCTGTTCAATTAAAAAACATTAATTTCCATTAGGCTTCCCAATTTCATGCATAGAACAACTATCCTATGGTATTTAAAAATAATGCGAGGAATTTAGATATGGTTTTTAGAACGGTGCTTTAAAAAGTATGAATTTAACCGATTGAAACATCGTAAAAGATTACTTTATCTATGTTTAAATTGTGGATTGATTCACGTAACATATTTCCTACCTAAAGGCTGTGGTTGATTATTGCTGAGTCTTGGCTTGCGGGAACAAATATGTTCAATACCTTTTTCGCATATGGTACAGCGCCAGGGTATAGGTTATATATATACAGTATAAACAATGAAATTTGTCATTTACTTTTATGCACACGTGTTTCCCCATCAACACAGATGTTATATCATACATTTGTCATTGCAACGTAGGGGTGGTAACACTTATCATACGCAATAGAATATGTGCGCACAAATGAGATCTTACAATCAGGACGTGGTAGGACATGGCATGAGCATACCTTCGATCATTTGGGGAATGCTCTCATTTCATTGTTATTGGTCGGTGACGAATTAAGCAGCTCTACATTTTTTGCTTCGACGCATTTACATGTATCAGTAATCCATCATATTTTCGTTGAAATTGGACATGTGATTTATCAACAATGCAGTGTGCATTTACATACAGACTGTAGTTAGCAATTGAAACGCAGGCTTGCAATAGTTGTTGAATATTCATAATTCTAAGCAAGTACTGAGACTGTTTTTCCAACCCCGTTCTATTAACAACTTTCACGTTCTCCAACACCTTTAACTAGTTCTAGAGAAAGTGTTTGCTAATGAATAAAGTATAAAGAATTTGAAAAAAAAATATTACTGGTAAATCTTAAGAATTCCTTCCAGTATTACACAGGTGATGTTTAAGTCTGTATTCTGTTACACGCTCACAGTGCTGTTTTTCAACCCACAATGTTTTATGTATTAAATAGCAGAGTTCACTCAGTATTGAATTTTTAGTGTAAAGGGTAGGATAGTAGAAAACCATTTTCTGTCAAGGTCAACTAATCAGTGCCAAAGCTGTGAGTAAAAGGATTTTAACATTTATTCATAGACAGTGTAAGAATTTCAGTTCATTTTCAAATCATTGCAAAGAAAACGGTACAAGAAACAAGCTTGGGCGATGAAGTGTCTGTGATTTCCATCAGATCGTTATTTCCAAACGGGCACACACTTTCGCCTCGCTTCATCCCAGACGTAGTTCTTCTGACAACTTTCAGGCAGGATTCCTCCTACATGTAGTCCTACTGATGCAGCTCCATTAGTTTCTGCTGCTTCAGTAAATGGTGAAGTAGACGTTTGCAAGCAGATCAACATGGTCATTGCGATAAAAATGCCCATTGAGATCAGAAGCTTCATTTTCAAATTTGACTTCGTTTCCTGGAAGTAATAGCGAATTATTTTTACCTAAAAGAATTTTCATCAAGGTGGGATGACTGTGCACAAATATCACAACTATTTACGTGTATGTTAATGCACTGGCATTTACTTAGTATAATTTCTCATACGCATGTTTTGGTAACTAAGCACTTATTTTAAGGAGGCTCACCTGGTGTTCGTTCGTACAGCTTTTGACGATTTGTCAATGCGTTCGAAGCTTTCAGCTTTTATCTGGGGATTTTGGATAAGACGTCTGGTACTTGTCAATTTGCATAAATGCATCAATCAAAGAATTTTAAACCTTGCCAGTGGAATTTTTCCACTGGCAAGGTTATAGAATATATTTAAGTTAATAGAATGGAGTCCAGGGTTAAATTCAAAATCTCTCAAGTGGAAAGCTCAGACGTCATTACGCAATACTAACATGTATGGCTACAACGCCGAAGCCTGTCTCGGTTTTCCTCTCAGGTCATCTCCCTGTGAACGCCTGGGTTCTCGCCACATGCTTCGCATTCCTTTCGAGCAACAATATTTACATTATATAGTCGTATTGGGTCAATAGACCCACTCCTGCTTCTGATTTTGACAACCATCCAAAGACTAACATTTTCCTGTTGCATATCGTTCTTTAGTAAAACTATTCAACATGAAAGTGGGCAAGCATGGCCTCTTTCAAAGGTAATGTAAATGTTAATATTGAATTAATCGACAGTGTTTGTGATAGTTAATCATTACGCAAATGTTATTTTTAAAAATTTCACGAACCTTTACTGTAATTCGTCCGCCATGGCCCAAGTGACAAAGGCAAGAAATGACCTTCCATTACCTGGCAGATTACAGTGACATGTAGGTTAGGTGTGTGATGCATACACAACTAAATCTGTTGGGCTTGGAAGGTAATTTCTTACTTTACAACATGACGGACGAATAAAAAAGGCCCAAATTCATCAAAGCTTATAGTACATTCATGCCTTGGTTTATCAATATTTGTTAGCCAAGCTCATCAGTTGTTCATTTAATCAGTACATTTAAATTGTTTTCTCATAAATGCACATTTTCACCAACGATAGTTGATTTTAGACTTTTTTTAAATTCTGTAAGTTGTTTTCTAGAATACGGTTACATATGTGTATGTTTAAAATAAATGAAATTATAATAATTATGAAGGCTTCATAAGTGGTTGCTTAAGCATTGATTTGCATAATCGTCATTAATCAGCACTCTAAATGAGTACACCGTACTTCTTAGTGCTTCAGATAACTGTAATAGATAGAAAATCGGTTAGCAAATTTTGATATATTGGATGTTGTTAAATGTACATATAGGCCTATGTAAAACGTGCGTTTTGACATGGCCTAATGTGTGAGTACACTTATTATTTTACTAGCATACTTACAGCATGTGTGGCATGTTATGATGCGCAGCCGAAGTCTTAATTTGATTTTCAATATAATTGCAAATTTGATTAAGGCGTGCGTTGCTTGTAAAATACTTGTCCAAAAATCTGCATAGAAATTTGGCGGTGTGACTCCCATTTTAATTGAACTTCATTTTCATGACCATCGGTAATCCCCTGAAACAGAACTCAAAAAAGACATGAAATTTCGTTTTCATTTAGGAACTTCTTGATGAATAATGACAAGGATACCCGTTTTCATTGCATGATTCTGCGTGAAAAAGCATAAGGACTTAAGTGTAAGAGGACATTCTTCACGGGTCCAGTATACGTCTTTCCGTTGTTATTCTGCCTTCGAAAGGATGGTCTTATAATGTAGGTGTAATCACTGTTGATTCAACTGTTGATATTTGAGGATCAACGGCTGTAATTCCTTCGAATGCAACTAAGTTGAAGGTAAGACCTAATGATATCAGCTTACTGTTTACTTTTTATAAACATGTACAAGATAAAGATACGGATAGGCTATACAAGTCCAGTACATGGATTACACGCTATCTTCGTCATATGAAAATAAAAAATGCATGCATAACATTCTCCTCTATGATCATCACCAAGTTTTATTCAAATGCTAATTTCGAATAGTAGAAAAATATGCTAAATGTATTATTATATTGTTGGCTAATTTTCATTGATAAATGTTTACCATATTAAACTTCCTAATTTTTTATATGTATTTTGTGTTTAAGTGAAATTTGTTCGTAATGAAATAGTGGGCCAGAAATGCTGTGTAATGTTCCTCGCTGTGCGAAAAAGGTGACATTGTGAAAGGTCCACTAAAATGGCTACAAACATTTGGTAATTTAGAAAGAGTAAATACGCTCTAAATCAAGAAATAGTACATGGTCGCTTCCCTTGTATTCAATATTCACAAATAAATGTATGTAGGAGTAAAAGGTACTCTTTTTCGTCTTGGTTTCAGCCCCTATTTCTTATCCAAGACCATAATCTGTTAAGTATTGGTTGATTAGTGGTTGGCTCGTTTTGGTTTTCGTTTGGTTCCGTGACCGCTTCGTTTGTTGATGGTGTGGGATTATCTGCACTAGTAGGAGGAGCTCCACTGGATGTCGGTGTCCTGTTGTTAAATAATTGTTGTATCCCATTCCATAGTCTACTCAATATAGTTTGGGCCTGAGTTCGACTGTTATCTGCTTCTGTAACACTATTTGGTTTGAGCGCTTTAGTTGTCTGTGGTGTAACAGGCATAGCGGTAGAATTCAGCATTGGCAGTGCAGATGTCGTTGCCATGATTTGAGTCTGAAGCCTGTTCTTTTCATTGGCACAGTTACTTGTGCTATAACAGTAGGAGCCCATGTCACAGTAGTTACAATTAGGACACGGCGTTCTCGAACAGGCATTTTGCAATTCGTCTCTCCTCTGGTACTTAACGAGTTTTGCAGAGATTGCAACTCCAAGTGTAAAGGCAAGTATTAACAGTTTATTCATCGAAGCTGTTATTTTATAACAAAAAACAAAGTTCAGGCAATTAACTTATCAACAGGTTTTCAAGCGAATGAGAAGATATTTTAAATATTCCAAAGTGCCCTGAATTCTTTCGGATACAGCTTGAAACATTTTTAAAGTTATTTTTAAATTTTTTAGCAATATTCTAATTATAGTGAATGTTCTCAACTCATTTATGCAGCGTATATTAAACGTATAAATCTTCGAATTTAAAAATGACTGTCACATAAATGTTGTTAACACCTGTCGGCCAAATATCTATTTTATTGATATGTATTTTGCGTCTTGATAAAGGCTTTCAAAAGTTTGAAATGTATGCATAGGAAAATGCATATATTTTACATATAAAATTGACTTAATTTAAATTTTGAAATGCGCAAATTTAATGTCTGTTAAAAATTTTGAAAATGCATGGTACGGCTAAGTCTATCGCAGTTTGATGTGGTGAATCATTTATTTTATTACCTGTTTTTTCACAAGAATAAGGCATTTTTCCATTCTATCAATGAAATGATGGATAATTGTGTTAATGAATAAATAATAATTTATAATCACCTTAGATTCTGCAGGTAACGATGTTTAGGCGAGGCATTAATTAACTGATATGAACCGTATTTGGAAAGTTATTTAATGACGTGTCTAGTTAAGTACATTAACAAACACATGTGCGTTAGTCTGGATTTGTTCAGTTCGCTTATATTCTGCTAGTATATCATGCAACCTGACATTAAAATCGATAGCAAGAGAAATATAGTTTACGTGCATGTATTTTTCTAGTACAGTATTGGCTAGACTTTTTGTAAATGTGTGGTTTGAAAAGCAGCTATTCTCAGTGTGCAGTAGTTTAACATTAATTGCGGTTGCACGCCGATTGAGAAGATATTTGTAATCGTTCTACATATATCGTAAACTAACATGATATAAGTATGCGAGGACATGGTGGTACAATTTGTTGGCATTGGCCATCGTTACACACGTGACAGCCATTACAAGGATGCCCACTGCAGTCATCTTTAACATCTGTACAACATTGATCAGGTTTGTTTTTCGTGCACCCTCTAGAGCTATGACAGAAATACTCTTCGGGACAGTTTATGGAAGTGCAATCATAGTGGTAGCACTCTCTCTCCAGTCCCGTAGATATTGCAATCACCATCAAAATTGTGATGCAGCTCGTAGTTATGAAATTTCGAAACATCTTCTGGTTGTCTGGACGTCACCTGTGTTAATATTGGAAAAACTAGTTTGTAATTGTAAACGTTAGACGTTTATATTTTGGGTTGTAAAGTAGTCAATTGTGTAATAATATTTCTAAATATTCCTTTCACAACTATCACACCCGTTAAAGATGTAATTATGCCACTTATTTACATGCATGATCCTATTGGAAAAAGCAAAGAAATATTTGTTATGATTTTACAAAATGCATTGCATTGTACTTACAATAATATAACGGAAATTCTTTATTTTACGTAGGGTTGCGGACTGCTGGTTAACAGTTTTTTTAAAAGAGCCAAATAAAGCTAGCCGTTATGCTCGTGGACAGTAACATACAAGGTTTATATACAGTATATGTATGGAATTCACAAGTATCGGATGAATATTTATGCAATGAAAGCAAATGTTGCATGAACGTGGGATGTGTCGATGTTTTTAACATTTGAAAGTATAATTTCATTTTGAGAATCGATTAAACCGTTATTCCACGTTTGATTACCTAATAATCGTATAATTTTCAAACATAATTAGGCAATATGCAACATAAAGTTAGATTCAGTTATTAGGGGATGTGGAACCATATGATTGTTATTTTGAATGAAGCTCAATTGAGACAGAAATGTACTTACTATTCGTACCTTGCAATACGTGCGCGTGAATCAGGTGATATATTTGTCAGTTCCAAATCAGTTAATGTTGTACAGAAGTAGGATATATCCAAATGCAGTTCCAACGACCTATAGCGTTATTTAAGAAATGTTTACATATAAGATTCTCTGTAGGGATAGAATTATGCTCTTAAGTAATATTCTGAGTGTTTCAAAATGATACTCACGCCCATGAGAAATGGTTTGTTGATAGTGAAAAATCCCCAGCCTGTAATTGTTGGTGTGCTTAGAATAAGATGTGAGCAGTACAGTTGCAAATCTTGTTTTGCCTTTTAATAATTATTAATGGATATAAGATAACATAAATAAATCACTATCGTTCATGACAAACGCAATTATAATTCACTGCACATGTTGTCATCAATTAGTAACATGCTAAAATATAAAACAAATTCTGATAACCTCATACGTTTCCTTGCTAGTGTCGAATCCGTTGTTTGCTATGTCTCTTGTTCGAATGCAATGTAAAGAACCCAACACCTTTAACGAAAAATAAATCAAGCGATGAGAACCTTTATACATCTTCAAACTCAACAAAAATTCATAGAATAAAAACATGCATTCACTTTTCTTCCCTTAAATAATGTTAGCATTTTACTAAACCTTTGTTTCAATACTTAGTGTTGTAAATATACATCCCCACAAGAAAAGAATAATTCATACTAGATCGAATAAACTTTTTCAAAGTTTAGTCCTCTCTAAATGCATGTATATTTAAGATGTATCACTAAAAGAAATGAAAGGAAGATAAGAATATCTTAATAACACCGACTGCTCCCTCAATAAAATAATTATTTCGTATAGTAAAGGGATTTATATTAGACAAAACTTGATCAGTGTGTTTTCCTAAAGGCGTTTACCTTCATAAAACGTGTTTAAAGAACAATGTATCGTACTAAGATGCATTAATAATTGCATTTTTGCATAAATATTTCCAAGAGCTAAAATCTATTTGGTAAATTGTTGGTGTGACATTGTTTTAACATGTTTATGTATTGAAGAGTAACAGTCAAATTTCGACTTACATTGCTATTAACGGTAGATATGAAGGTACATTTCAATAGAAATAATGCTAGAAGTAATCCTAACAAAAAATGCTTAAGGGTTTATTGCTAGTTCTTCTTGAACAGGCTTGTATTGATGAGCCGGTTTGATGGTAAGAGCTCTAAATAAACTGGTGACAGCAACAATTTAGGTGCCAAAAACAACAAAAATTAAAAATTAAACTGTATTGTCAAGTTTATTAATTCGCAAGCTTTCCTGTGAAATTTTATAAATTTCGTGATTCTAATTGGGAAGTTTACTTTTCGCAAGAGATTGTTCAAATAAGATTCCAATATACTAAGAGAACCATTCATAATTAGGGCTGCAAAGCAGCATAAAACTGTGACGGTTTCTATCAGCGGCAGGAAAAAGTTAAAAGTCGAGGTTTTAAAGATTTATTCCGAGTTTTCTACATAACGGCAGTTTTAGAACCTAATCAGTAAAAGAATCTTATTCTCGAAAATTTTAATTGCGGTTTGCAAAATTCGCCTCAAAGCGTTAACATAATTGTATAGCAAAAGCAGCAGTTTCTTTCAGCAGTATGTTCAAGTTACATACTCGTTCCAAAAAAAAACACCGATTTCATTAAATTTTTTGTGATTTTCCTTGAATAAACTTGCAGAAATGTAAATGTGGTGACTCCGCATAGAAGTAACGTTAACATTATCACATCCAGAATGTCGTTTCGAAAATCGAAACTGTAAACAACTTTGTAAACATGGTCTGATGAGGCGATTAGCACCCAAAGAATAGAACAAATAAGAAGTGCCTTGTAAAGCGCGTGAAAAATATTGCAAAAATTTCGTCTGGCTTCTGATGTTTTTACGGATGAACCTAGTCGAAGATCGCAAACGAAACCGATGAAAATATTTGTTATCCATTTTAATAGTTTGTGTATTACTTTAAGATCGTCAGCGATTGGATGTTTCATAGTTTCTTGTCGGTCAACTATCCAACCAGAGAGTTTATCCATGTTCGCAGTAGCAGCGTCTTTAAATCGTTCATTCATTGAAATGAGCTTCTGCTAATGCATGGCTTAATATTTTACAACCTTGTGACGTAATTGACATCTCCATTGAGTCTTGCTTGCTCTCCATGAGCAAACACATGGATAAATTAAATAGGATTATTCAACGACGACGTCATGTATGCTTGTTTAGAAATGGTGTGCATCCTTTCGACAACGCGAAAACCTATAATCCATTTGCGATAAGGCTATTTTAACAGTTTAATGCGCTCAGTATGTCAACTGATAAAATATTACTAATCTATTAACGAAAGGTCGGTATTTATTTTGCATAAGTAGTTGTTTCCAATATCTAATAAACTAATATGCTGTATAGTAGAATTGCAAGGCTAAATTTCGCAAAATGAAAAACCTATGTTTAGTTGGACCTAAAAAATTGGAGTAATCCAGGTTGTTCTCAGTCAAAATTCTTTAATTTGCAACGTTTCGGCCTATTATTTAGGCCTTCATCAGGCAACACTCTCACAGCGTGTTTAATCCTTCATTCCTATTCGTCAAAACCTTCCATACGGACGGATGCATACTTATATTGCAGATGAAAAAGGATGCAATTTAACATAGTGGGGTTAAAGGATGACCCCGCCATTTTAATATGTTAGTTTTAATATGTTAAGTTGGACCTATTAGAATATCTCATAGGCGTATATAGAAACATTTCTGAAAAACTGGTAATTTATGCATACAAAGGAAATGAAACACTAAATGATCGCCTCCAACGTTTCTATTTGCTAGCATGACATTTACCTATCCGCTTCAGGGGAATTTATTTCCCAATTGTGTCAGTATTACATTGTATTTTGTCAAGGCGCAATATTTTTCGCTTAGCACCAACAATTTTAATGTAGATGAATATGTATGTGGAGAAAAATGGCACTATTATCGTCCGCGTAAATGGAACATAGGGCATACAATGTTTATTGGAAATTTATTGTTTTGCATAAGGTTTTGTGAACTAATCTTGCCTTTGTGATAAGGTTTTAAAAATACTCATAATTTATTAGTAAAAATATTAGTAATGCAAAAAAATTGATCTTCGTAAATTGATTTCTGGGAGACATTTCAAGAAAAATTTGCGTGTAAATAATGGTAATACGTTTATTAGTTTGTTCATCATTCACGGTTTACAGCACCATGAAGATCTTCAATCTAAAACACATTTATTACCTGTAGGCTTACTGCAGCCGAATAACGTACTGCAACGCTCACATACCACGACGTTAAAATTAAAAAGAATGAGTTGCATGTATATCTGCAGAATACTATACATGTACAATCAATATACTTTGTATGAGTATATAAGCCTGGTCATTATTAAACTGCAGATTCCAGTTTGATACATGCACGTTAACAATGTTGATGATCTAACATTGTTATTTTTAAAGTTAAACACGCTAGTGAAAATGAAGTTTCTTCTTCATGTGGTAATTTCTTTGATGTTAAACAGTTTTACAAATGTCTCTTGGCCTCTATTTTTCCACATTAGTCTTATTAGTAATTTAAATGGAAATGTAATTTTAATGGTTTATTATTTTAACATAATTTAACATAAAATAGGGCAATTTTATTTAACTTAAATTGGTTTTCTACCTTTTGGCTTTCAGTGTAGATAAATAAATTTATAATGCTTATGAATTATTAGTTGAATACTTATGAATTAAAGAGTAGATGTAGTAATGATAAGCTGCAGAATATACCAGCACTAATGATATATACTTAAAAATTATGAATTATGCATTTGTTATGCAGTCGTACTATATGTACATGGCCTTCATGTGCTTGCATATGAAAGCGTGCGTCACTTCATAAACTAATAAAATAATTTTCTCTGAACTTATTTAAATGCAATTATGCAATTACTTTATGCATACTAAGCTGTAAAAACCAATCGTTGATCGGTCTAATGTATTGTATATCTGCACGTATTTCATCGCTATTGTTATAAATAACGTCAGTAATTAAAGTATGATACATTACAAAAAATGAACTCCTGGTGCACTCTGTGAAGAATTGAAATTATCAATATTGTTGTAAACTTGGGTGCTTATAAAATCAAAAATAGGGAAGAAATTTCTACTTACGTTGCTGTTAGCAGTAGACATTAAAGAATATTTCAGTAGAAATGATGTAAGAAGTACTCCCAACAAAAATAGTGCAAAGGGGTTTATGCCAGAGTCTTCGTTTGTGGATTCTTCCTCTTGAATAGTAGGTTTAATGGTTAAAGCACGAAATAAGCAAGTGATGGCAACAATTTCGGTGCCGAAAAGAGTACAAATTAAAAAGGAAAACGTGTGGTCAAGATCAGAAATAATTACGCAAACTTCCCTGTGCATTTTTAAGAACGCTGTGACTTCCATAAACTGGTTGACATTTTTCGCATTGGAATAAGTTTTCATATAAGATACTAATATGCCAAAACAACAGTTGATAACCAGGATAGCAAAACAGCATAAAACCGTAACTGCAAGTATCATCGGCATTAGAAAGTTAAAATTAAAGGTTTTCAAGATAATGTCTGAAGTTGCTACAGTACGGCAATCAAAAAATTTAATCAGTAAAAACTTTTCGCAATGAGTCTGATTTTCCATAGAAATCATAACACCATTTATAGGCATCCGCAAAGCATACGCAAAAACGCCTGATGAAAGCAGCAACAACCCATAACTGAATTTCACAATGTATCGAATTTCTTTGTGAACAAAATCTGGATTTTTGTCATTCATTATCCATACTTTATCAAATAGAAACAGCAGCTTCTTCAAGAATTTTGCGATTTTCTTTGAATTTCGTTGCAAGACTGCGACTGTAGTGACACCGTAAATAAGCACCGTGAACATTATTACATCCAAAATATCGTTTCGAAAATCGAAACTGTAAAGAAATTTATAAACTTGATCTGAAGATGCGATTAGCACACAAACAATAGTACATATGAGAAATGCCTTGTAAAGTGCGAAAAAAATATTCCAAAAATTCCGTCTCGATTTTGATATTTCGACAGATAAATCTAGCTGAAGATCACAACCGAAAACGTAAAATATATTTGTTATCCATTTCATCAATTTGTGAATGGTTTTAAAATCGTCAACGACGGAAGATTTCTTGCTTTCTTTTTCTTGTTGGTCAACGATCCAGCCAAAATTTAACTTAGTCATGTTTCACAGCAGCGCTTTAAATCTTCTCAGTAATTTCTAATTACTGCTGTTGTAGTGATGGGTATCTGTTTTGTAAGCTTGGATCGTAATCGACATCTCCATTGAGTCTTATTTGCTCTCTGTGTATAGCAAACATATAGATTAATTAATTAGGGGTTGTCGTAGAAACGACCCCATTGATACTTTTTGATATATGCTTTTATAAATTAATTTCTTAAAATGCTAGGCGTGCTCATTTTTAGCATAACATGGGAAAAAGTTGGGTATCAATTTGCGATGAAGCGTATTTTTTAACTATGTATTGCGCTCAGCATACCAACGTTTGACAAATTGCATGTTTGTTGACAAAATACCTAATTTGTTTAAGCTGTTGTTTGCATTACCCAACAAAGTATGTATCTGGCGTGTAAAGCCATATTTCACTAAGTAGAAAAATTTTCGTTATGGGACTGTAAGGAAATCTTATATAGTAGGTAACTTTAAAACAGTTCTATGAAATTCGCCCCCTAAAGAGAACAGGTGACAAATTAATTCATCATCTCAAATGTTTGCATTTGCTTAAGTGACGTTTGCTAATTGTGGGAGTCTTAAATAATTACCAAAACAGGGGTTTTTTTTCAATTAACACCTACCATTTTTCCTTGTTATGAGGGGGAAATAGAAGAGCAATAAGGGCACCATATCCACTTGTAACACATATTCATTTCGATTGTTTTAAATCTATAACGTAGCAAGCCTTCTCATCGCATAATTGCACTTATTTGACCATAAAATGGAACGTTTTGAAAGAATGTTACAGGAAGCATGTTTCAAAGTATCCACCAATGCTTAACTTTTTTGAATTGTATATGTCAGGACATCAAACAAATAAATTGTTAAATTGCCCATGTCCGCCTTGCATTCGGGAGACCAGGGTTCAAATCACTGGTCGGCTATCCTAATTGTGGTTTTCACAATATTTTCAGGTGAATGCTGGGATA